>JBCFXI010001609.1:0-46343 GCA_038496175.1 Ampulex compressa | reverse complement strand
ATATATAAGTAGATGTAGATAACTGCATTCACCGTGATCAGACTGCGATATTATCGTGGCCCAATGTTATAATATCCACCGTATTACGGGTTTATAGTTATAATCAGTTTATGCGGAGTATAAATCCGAGGGGCCACGATGCGTCGCGTGAGATTAGAGGCAGGGATTGGGACGATTCCGTATGAAGTAACGACTCCACCGTGCTCGAAAGATAAGCTCTCGCCTACGGGGTAAACCGTGTTCGAAGTAATCGTGTTCTGAACGCAGGTCAATCTAGTCCCTCTCAGGTTCATTCCCCAAAGAGCATAACCTCACCGACGAACGGCAATAAGCCGGAGAGTCACCGCTCGAAGATGACGGGCTCGAGTATCATTCAGAAATGCAATAATTGCGTCAAGAACAATCAGGCCGAGAGGCCGGGCCTCCTGCAGACGCCCGTGTCGCCCTCGAAGGCGGGCCAGGCGCTGCAGCACTCGCCCAAGAGCACCAATCTGGCCCAGCACGTGCAGAACAATCAGCAGAAGTCGGAGCAGCGGAGGCCAAACACCCTGAACATCTGCAATAATCAGTGCTCGGCGCAGTGCGGCAATACCCTGTCCGTCAGCAGGCCTGGATCGCGGCACAAGCTGAGACATCAGAACTCCTCCCAGGGTAGCTTCGACAGCGCGTCGCCCTGCCTCTCGCGAGGTTTGTTCCTCCTTATCTCCTACTTTCTTTCTTACTTTATTTCGGAGATCCTAGAAGTTTTTCTCCCGTGGATTATCTGTCGATTTTTTTCTTTTGGGCTCCTGTTTTCTTTATATTGATTTTATAGAAGTTTATCGGTTGAAGTGCAGTTTGAAGTTGATTCAGGGCTGATATTTTGATAGTGTTTACCATAGAGTGGACAAGTTTTTAATAATAGGATAGAGGATAATTTTTTTATATATAAGGATAATAGAGGATAAAGTCCAATTTTTTTTTTAATCTATGTGGATGTCATATAGGTCGACGTCGACATTTATGAGAAATATTTCTCATTTCGTTTCTTACTGTATTTACTACACTGTTTCCTATCTATTCATCGTTCTACGTAAATTTAGATGTCCCGTTCAGTAGCGGCACTCGGTAATACCCATAGAATCCGATCACATTCTTTCTTCCTCGCTTAACCCCAAACTCGAAATTCTTCCCTGCAGAACCGAGAGATTAAACTCTAAACAGCAGCTCGAGGATGAGAAGGTATCTAGATCTCTCTTATTCCGAATTATGACTACAGACAGCAGTACGGAGCTTTACACGGACAGCACCGGGATCGACCTGGAGCAGTTCATAGCGGAGACCATAAACCGCAACCAGAAGGATCGCACGGTGCTACTGAAGATCGAGAAGGACCTGATCGAGTTCGCGAAGGACCGACAGAAGGTCTGCCACAAGTTCCCGAACATGTCCTCGTACAATAGGATGCTGGTGCACCGGGTGGCCGCTTACTTCGGGATGGAGCACAACGTCGACCAGTCGGGGCTCAGCGTGATCGTCACCAGGACGAAGAACATGCGGATACCGGACACCCGGTTCAAGGAGCACATAAGGGACGACCTGATCCTCTCGGAGGAGCCGCGCAGGAGTATCCTGAAGAGGGACTCGAGCTCCTTCGAGGACACCTTCAACTTCAAGTCGCCGGACAGGATGTCTGGGGACTACTGCCGACGTAGCAAGAGCTTCGAGGAGCGGGAGGAAGAGTACGAGCGCGCCAGGCGGAGGATATTCAAGGACAGCAGCGGTGAGAGCAGCGAGGTCATGTCGTGGCCCTATTGGTCCTCCTCGGAGAGTTCGGACGCCTCCGCCAGGTATCGCCTTCTGCACCCATCGGATCATGGAATCAGGTGAGTTCATCTGGTGGATCGTGCTTCAGCTTAACAATGCCTCTTGGTTCTGAAGGTTAAATCGTAGAATCACTGGCTAGTCTCCTCCTTCTTTTTTTTTTAAATTGCGCGCGTTTTCTTTATGGGAGTATCCATGATTCAATGGCAGCGTTTAAATCATTGTTTCTCTATGTTTTCTTTAGCACTAGAACTACCAGTCACTTTCTCTTTAGACGATCAAAATGATGATCTAAATACTGCATGAAAATCATGGAAAGTCTCAAAAAATACATCGTTATAAAGTACTAGGATTTTTTAAAGAAACGACCGACCAGTCATTCTGACTGGTTTGGCAGTTCTAGTGTTAAGGGTATATGTTGTGTATTTAAATACGACTAGAAAGTTGTTGGTGGTTTTAGTGTTAGCGCTAGGAAGCGAGCAGAGAGATAAGATGTTGACGCTGTTTTATCATATTGTATATTTACAATAGATCCATGGAAGGACTTTGCGTTTGCAGGCAAACGCGGCTCATAAAGGGCGAATCCTTCGACGGAAGGGAGTCTCTGCGCGGCCCGATCTTGAGGCCATCGGTTTCGAAGTCTTTCAGCTTTGGTGGCTACACCAGAGGCATGCTGTCCAGGGGGGACAGCGTCACTTCCACGCACAGTGCTGGAGCTCGCCTCATGAAGCAAGGTTCGTCTCGAATTGCCTATCCCACTCGCCACGAGCATCCAAAATATACGCCTTGCATTTTTACCTCGGTCAAAGCTAACACCGCAATTTCAATCCTACCCAAAACCTCCAATTTTCCTCCTGCTCGCTGTGCCATTCGATCGATAGCATTCATCGCCCACGAGTAAACGAGTATTATGAATTCAGAGACTCCATCAACAGACCGATGTATTCGATAAATAACGCAGAGGTTTGCCAAAGTCGCATATCCTAGCCGACCTTTAACCCTTTGCACTCGAGGGCTCCGGAGCGGAGCCATTTAAAATTTCTCTTCAAGCTCAAATAACTTTCAGTTCACAATACGAGGACAACGAGAAATCGTACGGACAACGTACGATGAATACAAGGACAAAAGTAAACGGTCCATGTGTGAATATGATCCTCTCCACTGAAATTTCTTCGACTTGCTGGTAATACGGATGAATAAAAACCTCGAGTGCAGAGAGTTAAAATCCCTTGGATTACACTAAGGATTCAGAGAAGACAAGATGATATCAGTAAAATGTACTAATAGGTTACACTGCGCGCAGCACGAATCAGAGCTAAAATTCGCCTTCCAGACTCCGGCGCCAGCATGTGCTCCCGCCTGAGCCCCTCCAGCAGCGGTTACAAGTCCCAAAGTCAGCGCAGCGACGCGACGATCTCGCCGTCGCCCTCCCCGTCGCCCGTCGCCACGATGACCTGCAGTCACACCCAAGTATCTAGTCAGGACCTGGCCTCGCCGGAGGCCAGCGGTCAGACGGTGATGTGGGCGGTCACCAGCATATCCAGCGTGCCCCCAGGCAGCATAATCATAAACCCCCAGACGAATCAGCCGTACACGAACCCGGACGGCTCGATATACCGGTTCGATCCGGACAACCCACCAAAGTTCTTCGCGCTGGAGAACGAGCAGAAGCACGCCGAGGTGCTCGAGCAGTCGAGGCCGAAGGGCGAGATGAAGAAGCGGTCGCAGTCGAAGAGCAATACCGGTAACGCGGCGGCGACAACGACGACGACGACGACGACTTCGTCGATGACCACAGCGCCGACTGGCCATCTGACGAATTCCGCCACCTCACCGAGTTTGCCCTTCACACCTCCGCCTCCTCCGCCACCGCCACAGCAGCAGCAGAATCCACTGGGCGGACAGCAACAGAGTCTAGTCAAGTCAACGGTGCAAACCTGTGCTCACAATCAGACGGCCCAGCCGTACCAGAGCTACGTACCTACCTCAGAACCGTACAGCCAGGGCGTCTACCAGCCGCCCGTGGCGCAGCAGACTGTGATGATGGCCCCGCACCCTGGCCAGGGCCAGGTCGGTGTACAGAACGGTGCTCAGGGGGAGGTAGTCTTCAACCACAACCCCGTCTACGCGAATTACGGGGTGCCGGTTCAGCAGGCGGCCGTACCGCAGTCGACGGTAGGTCTGGCCCTCTTCTTCTCTTTTTTTGGAAATGAATTTTTCTCATTGGTGTAATGATTAATCGATCCGTGATAGTATCCTTTGCTAAGATATGATTCCTTCTGGGATTTAAGCCAAGGTTTATTCCTCTTTTTCTTTGATATTCGATACTAGAACTACGAGCCATTTTCTGGGTATATTTAAAATACTATATACATCTTTATAAAAAAGGGGGGGAGTAAAAGGATATTTTAGTGAATCAAAATGATGATTTAAATATTGTATGAGGATCATGGAAAATCTCAAAAAATGCATCGTTATATAGCACTACGATTTTTTAGAGAAACGACTAAAGAGTCATTTGACTAGTTTGGTAGTTGTTGTGTTGAAAGCGTCCGTTTTGCGGTACGAAATTTTCTCCTCTCTTTTCGCGTTAACCGCGGAGAGAATGATTCGCGCTGCAGTGCGTCGTGATGACGAGCGAGGAATTCGAATTCGAAGTGCGACGGATAAAGATTACTTGGTCGTACGATGGAAATCCGTGATTTGTGGCAGGACGCTTCCGAGCTCTCCGGTTATTTCATGGGGATGAATATCTACGATCAGCGCGCAGCCGGTGATAATCACTCCACACCGCCGCATTCGTACCCTCAGCCACCGCCGTCCACGAATCAGGCGATGCAAAACGTGCAGGCTGTTCCCCAGAATTACTGGCAACCACCGCCGAATCAGATGCCGGTAATGTTAGATTTTCTCCGTGTAAATATACTCGGAATATTCCCTCGGGATCGTTCCGCGGTTTCTGTAACGCTTTATTGCATCATCGCCTTCATGAATGTTGCATCATGACAAAGGATTTAACAGTAAAATCGTTAGCTGTTCGCGGTACATATTTAAATATACTATCGCATTGGAAATAAAAAAGGGGGATAAAGAAGAAATACCAATGGATCAAAATTATGAGTGATTATAGAAAATACCCCGTCATAAAGACGAGCTAATTTTCTTTAGAAGCGACCAACTATTTTCACTTGTTTGATAGTTTTAGTCTTAACATGAAGGTTTTTTTAAATAAACATCGTCGAGGATACGTAGAGTATTTAAAAATTATTTTTTTTATTATTTTTTTTTTATTGATTTTTGGCACCGACTACTAAGGTCGTTTGGCCTAGGACCTACTGTTTAAGGTGGGTTGCGAACCACCAGAGCTACGGTATACGTATCGCATGGAAAAACCAGAGGTGATAACATCGTGGTTTCCAGGCCCAACAGACGATGTACTTCGTGCCACCGCCAGGGGCGACGATCTCCGTCAGCCAGAACCCGGGTGAACGGCAGACGTTGCACCAGCAACCAAGATTCCCGGCTAATTATTCCTTCAACGCGCAAACAATGACTCCTCCGAGCCAATCGAACTGTAAGTCGTTTTTAGCAAACGTTTTTTTAGTATACAGCAATTCCTTACAAAATATGTTTCTATTTTTTTTTCACTTAAGAAATTACATTTATCGTAATACTATTAAGCGCGAATACGACTGAGAAAGGAGGTCTTATATTTACCAAGCTTTTCAATAATTATACACGACATTACTAGAGAAGGAATAAATTTCAGTACTTTTACTCCAAGACGACGATCTTTATTTCGCGACCTTTGTTTTCTCATGTGCTTAAAGAGGACATAGTTCAGTTAAGTCAAATGTATATTCATATCATATCACAGGACAGTTTTGAATTTTATATTACACCTTTAACACTTAGAAACTTCTCGCGCATCCCAAATTAAGAAGTATTGTCTCACGCGTTATCGTACTCGTTTGTTTCTTTATTTCAGCCAATTACGTAGGCAGCTATCCCGTGCCGTACAATTCGATACCCACGGTGACGCCGACGCCGAGCGATTATACGTATCAACCACCGGTTCACGTGGTTCCTACGTACTATCCGCCAGGCCAGCCGGCTATGCAGCCACCGCCGGTTATGTACAGAGTGCCCACGCCGCCAAACACACCGACGTCGAACCAGGTAAACCTGTCCATACCAAATCATATTAACAGTTCATAAAGAGAAAAAAACAGGTCCCCCATTCGTATCATCGATTTCTTCAATCGTGAATTTGCGACGGAAAGAAAGATTCCTATTCCGATTAATCATTCAACAATCGTTATCAACTGTTGTTAGCTGCACACTTAATTCTGTAGGATTGAGGGGAAAAAATGCTTCGAGTTAAAAGAATTTAAGCAATTCAATGTAGAATGGACGCAATGGTTAACGACTAATATAATAAAGCGCAATGTGCATCGTTAAATTCTCTCTGCAAAGGTTGCTCTGTGAGAATCGAATCTTGCTTCCACCCTACTTCTGATACTAATTGTAGTCTTCTGGGGAGGGATTCGAGCCGTTTGATGTTCGAACAGAACGCCCGGGGGATCCAGGAAATTGGGTCAAATGGTGACCGAGTTGTCGAGTATTCAAGGGGCGGCGCTCACAGATGCGTAATTCAAAAGACAAGTTTTTTTGCCCACGAAGCAGCCAGAATTACGGGGATTATCTTAGAGTGTAATTTATGTAGGACGATTTTGGAATTAAAGGTAGGGATATTTCGTAATCCTTGCTTCGGTTTGCTGCACCCAGATGCCGGGAATGCCGTTGATGTACGTCAACTCTGGCAGCTATCCACCGCCGACCATGGTGCCCGGTGGGACGTTTGGGCACCAGGTTGGTCACAGCGGCACCTCACCAGCGCCTCCTGGCACGTACATGGCCCCAGCTCTGGTTCCAAATATCGTTTTCAGGCAAAACGTTCCTGTGAGTACGTCTAAGGACATTTCCTTCGAACGAAACCTCCGATCAGCTGTTCCTCCAGCTTATCTATCGCCCATAACGTCGATTTGTAGATTTTGCTATAAGATATACGAGCAAACGTTTATATCTTTGTATGCCACTTGAGAAGGTATGTACGGTTACAGAGACATTATTTTACGATCATTGATGTATGCTCATCTCAAACTATTTCTTCAGACTATTTGTATACACGCTGATGCATATCTGAGATAGATGTAGATTTAAAGGGTTACTTGTATTTTTTTTTCCATGATATAATAGGTTTTTTCTGATTTATTATCGAAGATTCGAAGGGTCAGGGTGTGTGCGTCGGAACATGGTCGTTGAATTTTCCAGGTCGTCACTGGCGTTCGAGCTTCGACGCCGGGCAATTCTCAAAGAACAAGCAGGTCACCGACTCCGGCACACGAGCTGTTCGGAGGTGGTAGCGGGGACAGAAGCGCACAACCCCAACCACGCTACCCACTGCCAATGTATCAGGGTGTCCATATCGTACAAGGTATGTCACGGCTCATATATCACCCAATCGTCCTTTGCCCTGTCGATAATTAATCGCGCAACTAAAATACAATTGCGATTTCGATCTTGAATTGGAATTTTTTTTTGATCACCTTGAATCTATATCTGTATAACATATATTTTATGCAGAGTCTTCACTCACAATAATCCATATCTTTGATTTAATTTGGTATCTATAAATACCTGTTACCCAAAATACAGAGCACTTAATTTTCCTTTACTTCTACCCAAGCAATGGAACATTTAGTTTCAATAATCGTAACCAAATGTTCTATCGCCTGCTATAAAAGTTTGCTCAAGATAAATATTTTTCCTCTAATAAGCTATAGAAAATGTATTAATCAGCGGATTATTTAAGCTTGCATTTGTCTTTGGCATATAACAGGTTTATTTTTATAATCGCTATATAAAAACAAACGTCGCGAACGTATGATCGATGGTAGGACCGGCGCGTTATAAGAGCGAAAGCACGCTTCGTTCCAGGGGATATGAGATTGATGCATCCGGGGGTACCGGCTAATCCGCGGCTACAGTATGCACCAGTATCATCACCACCTGTTGTTCAAGGCTGCCCCCGGCCGTACCGGCCGCCTTCTTACTCCTCGAACGCCTCAGGCGGCGGCACGCCTACTTCGTTCGATGGAAGAAACCCGAAGATTCGCAAACAGAGGTAACGATCGATCGCCTCGGTGGGGGAGGGGGAGAGAGAAAAAAAGAAAGTGCGAGAGAAAGGGAGGAAAGGAAGCGTCGGTAATCGGGTAAACTGAGAAAGGTATAATAACTGTCGGTTAGGTCCAAAGTAGCACCGTTGCCACCAACCGGCGCGCGGTCCAGTATTTATCAAACTCCTTCCATGCCGTCGCTTTCGTCCAGCGTGCCGAAGGACATCAGAGAAGGTAAGGAAGCCTTGTCCGTCATTCGTCCGGCACGATGTGCGCACAGTACGTTGCTTGAGAATTCAGTTAAATTCTACTTTCCGTTCCGCTTATGAAGGATAACAGTGTGACACAATATTTGACACGTTCTTGTATCCCCCCTCAAAAGCGAAACCTGTGGAAGACAATATGATATAAGGTACATAACTTACGTATCAAATACTACAATGGACACGGTGTCTCCGCGTGACTGCCGGAGCTTTATCGACACTTGTACTTCGCGGTTCACGGCGATGTGCCACCGTGAGACGCTGTCCCGATTTTCGATTATCGTTTCGAACTCGATTACTCTCCCTTTGCATCGTGCTTTATCGGGGCTCTTTGGGGTTGAGGGTGAAAAAAGCGAGCTCACGGTGCGCCCCCGCCTACTCACTCACACATGATCGTTGCACCGTACGCTTAATCCTTTGCGGTCCGAGAGGTTTTGCGCATTTTGCGGATTGATTCTTAGTGCAGATTGTATTTGGAATGTACTTTGAGGTACGTGCTGGTTGCGACGAGGGTTGGTTTTGAACGAAGCGTTAGTAAGGTGGAAGTTGAAAAGATTAAAGGCAGTGTTTTGCGTATTACATTCGAATGTTGAACAATGATAAATATGTTTTGTACATAAGAAATAGAGCTATAGAAAAATTGTGTGGATAACAGGACGTAAAAATATTATACCGTAATTTGAAACAACGTTAAAAAACACCGACAGAATTTTTCATTGGAACTAATAATTTTGTTATACTTGTCCACCCTGCTAAAGTCGGGATAAAGGCGTATTTTTGACGGTGAGAAATAGATCAGCCGAGAATCGATAGTATCGTAGAATACAATGTCGATCCTTGATCGACGTACGACCGCAAAGGGTTAACTTGCTCACGCGCGCACGTCGACACTCGAGGCGTCATTCGTTCCACGTTCTGCCACGATGCTCGTGGTACACGCACGAGTTTTCTTTTTTGAGCAATCCTCCCTTTGCACCCGAAATGGATACAACGAGAAACGTGCAGGGGAGGTTCGTTTCTCTCGATCGATTCCACCCCCTTCCTCCCCGCCAAAAGCTTCTTTTGCTGTTTCCAGATTGGATTCAACTCTGATCGATCCACCTTCCTTCTCCTTTTCTTAACATTAACCCTCTCTCCGCATACAGCAAACACAGCTAATAAAATTGTTAATAAAAAGTTGCTCGACACAAAATTTCTAAAATTCTCTTACGAATATTATTTCTCATACCTTCCGCATGTATATATAAAATTTCTTTCTTTTCTATTACTACATACACTTAATTCGTATCAAAAATTAAAAAATCAATAAAATTTCACGAACACTCACCAAAGGATTTGCATTACATTTTACACCCAAGGGATATAATTACATTTCTATGCACGGTTAAGGTATACATATATATCTGTACACGGAGAGAGGGTTAACCACGATTTGCACCGCCGTCAGTGTGTCCGCGTTGGCCTCATTCGATGCCCTGAAACCCCAAAAAAGATCGTTTATTTTCAGGGACCGTGAAGGTGACAATCACCCGTCGAAACCAAGTGGTACAATATTAGGTAGCACACGCATAAGGGGGGGAGGGGGGTTGAGGGATGGGGGGGGGAGTGCGGCCGAGGATCAGCGGCGACGGACGCAAAAGACATTAAAAGGAAAAAAGAAAAAAAGAAACGAATCGCGAAGCTCGAAAGGCGCGCAGCTTAACGCGCGCCACTCGTTGTTACATTAACTCTACTTTTAATTATTTAATGAACGTTAAGACACGCTACTAGATGTATAAATAATGCGCGCGACACGAGAGAAAGGGTGGGAGAGAAAGAGTGGGAGAGAAAGGGAGAGAGCGAGAGAGAGGGAGAGAGAGAGTGAGATAGGAAGCGGGAGTAAGAGTCAGGCGAAAGAGGTAGAAACCAAAAACGCTCTAAGGCAGTTTTCTTTTGATAACGCGGACGAGGAGGGGGAGGATGATCGGCCTCCACGGGGAAATATCAGGCATGCGGGAGGAATCTGGATTACCGTGATTAATTCGAAAATGGCCGCGAGGCTCGCGCGTCTCGTGGATCTACGGTTCGAGGAATTTCGAACGTGGCTCGGCGCATGCGCGAGGGACCCGGCGGCGCACCGAACAGAGAGTTACTGAACAGAATTTTAACTACTATTACGATTATTATATATATTATATAAATATATATATATACAAAATATTATATTATATCTGGAGATATTTTAATCGCGGTTTTACAGACACTATATGAATGTGAGAATTAATTATAAGATGATGTACTTTAAGGTCAAACAAGGCATGCCACGGGCGGATAGCCTCGTGAGGTCAGGGATTAGGCGGCCGACGAGGAAATTCGCAGGGCGATTACACCGATAATGTACGATTAAAACTACACTTTGCTGAGTACGTTTACAGACCCGCGCACAGCTCGACCCCCCCATGTAACTTCCGCGTCCTTGACGGATCCACGTGAAAAAGGGCTCGCGTTATATTTGGTACGTACTGCCACCGGATTGCCCGATCTCTTGACACTAGAACTACCTAAATGATATGTCCATCTTTGATTTTTTTTTACAAAAATTCTGTATCTCTACGACGGCACACTTTCGATCAAAACTTTACTCGCTCTACGCGAATGATTGTACAGATACATTTATTTATTCGCTTCAGCCCCTTTTTGGTAAATATTTATAGCCTTCTGAATAAGTCGGAATTGCTGGTACTTCTAGTGTTAATGCAAAGGGTTTACGAAGATCCTTTGGATTCGGGCACGAGAGGTGTCCGACCGAAAGAGTCTTCTCAACGAAAAAATATAAAAAAAAAAGATGAAAAAAAAGAAAAGAATCCCTCCCAATCGATGCCCCAAAAATCGTCCGCCCCGACTTACAGTAATTCAGACCTAACGAAAGGAGGGGGATAGCCAGTGAATATCGTCAGTGTTAGTCCTCTTCCCCGAGTTTCCTTCGAACCAGCTTCACCGATTCCTCGCAGTCACGATTCCCTCACACCACCGACGAATCGCTGGAGTAAATCCGAGTAAACGTATTCAGTACATGGTCTATATGTCTAGTTCGACGCAGTAGATAAGTAGCGCGGAACCATCACGGCTTTACCTCAATGAACACCTCGAGTGTGTCGCAAGAAACCTCAGTTTCGTACCTCGAATCCTTAAGGAGGAATCGTTGCACAGTATCGCACCCCCTGGCACCGCTCAGAATTCCTTGAGAGTCCCGCCACGTTACGGCAGCTTCGGCGAATCTGCATTTCTGTCCGCTTCTCGCAACGACGAAAAACATTATGAACCCTCTCATTGCTCGGGTCGATACTTTAAGAAGGAGCCCTCGACCTATTTCCGGTCGCGAGGATAAACGATACGTTGTTTTAAAGAGGCGAGCGCTTTAAAGGATTTGCCTTGGGAAATTTAGTCTTTGAGCCAAGAAGAGAGAGGTCGAAGAAAGTGGTTTTATTCCTTGTACGCTCATCAGGCCGTATTCGATGGCCCTTCTTACGGAAGGAATAAACAGTCTGAATCTGTATTACGTAATCTCCATTTAAGCGATTCTTTGTTTTCGTTTAGATTCACTAGGATATTCGTTCTCGTGACACTAGCGCGGTACGTGGCTCTGAGAAAGGAAGGAATATCGCCTAGAATTTGATTAACAATGCAAGCAGGCACTTCTTGCAATTGACGTTAACGATTGGTATTCAGCGGCCATAGCAATGGAGAGGTTATGTAAGGAAGAACGAAGGATAATGCGAGTCGTCGTTTGAGTTACGTTGTCCATCACGATCCAAAGATCTTTTTCGAAACACTTCGAAGCAGCACGACGCGTTTCAAGTCTTTCCACTCGAAATTCAATTCACGAAAAGGGAACCTTATGTATTTTATTTTGTTCGTACATAAAGAAAGTTCGCGAGAAAAGTGCGAGGAGAAATATTGAGTAGGATAGGTCAAACGAAAGATCGTGAGAGAGCAAGTGAAAAAGCCAAAGACAAGAGGAAGGATTTTAAGTGAACGTAAGTGGCGGGGCAAGGAAGCCGACCGAGGAGTCACTTTAACTATGATTCGTCTTCCAAGCTTTGCAGCACGCTTTCTAACAAGTGTCCCTTGCAGCAGCCGATATATTTTCCGCGTGCCCGGCAAGAAGCATCGATATCAGTTGACAGCGGTGATGGTGACGCGTGATCGTGGTTATTAATGATGTCTCCGTCTGTGAAAAAAAAAAAAAGAATCGAGGAACGACGCAGACAACCGCCGCGTGGATGACGCCTGGAACGAGGCATCGGGATGAAAATCGAGGTCCTGTCCGATCATTCCGGAAACTTTCTCGGGGATAGCGATGGACCAGAACTCACGCTTCAAGCCTGATAATCTCCCTCGAAGCGTAATGGCTTAGCTGGGACTAATTAAGCTCACACTCAAGCGAATTAACAGATTTGATTTTTAACAAGATTCGCATTTAACAAGATTCGTTTCTTAACAAGATTGTAACACATCGCTGCTTTCGAGGTAATTATCTTCTCGTCTCTTTGATAACTGGTTGACGATCCGTAGCTGATCGAGCACGATTTTTAACGTGCCAATCTTAATCAAGCTGTTAATCGAGCGAATTAGCAGATTTAATTCGATCATCGACGAGATTCTAAGTATCGATCGCGTGTTCGAATCGAAGCTTCGTTTTAATCCATCGCCTTTCCCCGAGCTGGTTACCTCCTCGTCCACCCTTCTTCCAAAGAGGGTGGCTCGTGCCCCTGGCCGCGAATAATTATAATCCGAGATCGTCGGATGCACGTCGGGCGTCCGCGTCGTTCCGCGAGAAAAACCAAGTGGAATCCATCCAGAAGCTTCGCTTACGGTGATTGTACTTCAGAACGTAGGTGAAGGTGTGCCTATCTTTTTATGAGAGTTCAAACGGGCGAGCCTGAACCTACCCTTGCCAAGTGAGAGAGAGAGAGAGAGAGAGAGAGAAAGAAAGAGAGAGAGAGAGAGATACGGTGGTGCGATATGGTGGAAGGGGAGGGGAGGGAGAGAGGGCGAGCGCTTTCCTCTCCCTAAAGCGTGATAAATTTAATCGTTCTAGATTTAAAGTGACGCGAGCGACCTGAGCAGATACTAAGCGAATATTCGACGTTCCGATTATAAAGAGATGGGCGCACAACCGTAGTGTTTAACTGTACCTAAAATCGTCGTAGTGATTAATGATGATAACTGTACCTAATAAAAGCAGTTCACGAATCTCTCTAAAGGTATAAAATAACAGGAGGACGGGAGGTAGGGAGGGGAGAGAAGGTCGTCGGCTGTCGAGAGGTGAGATCGCTCACGAGTATCGAACGGCGCGCGCACATCGACGCAGGAAAATCGACCAACTTCGTCGGCGATTTTTCCCGATGAAGTCGAAAAGCTCGTAGTTTCGCTTTTAGGATGTCTCCTTTAAGGCCGATACATCGCTAACAGTGGGGGCAATTTCTCGCCGATCCGTCGATGGACGATCCTTCCTGCGAGATCTCGCGTTCTTTCGGCCGCTCGTTACTCGTGGGCACCCCGCTTCTGTCGTGCGGCCACAAGCCGGCGGTATAAAAGTCACGCACGATTACACGATTACGTTTCTTCGTTCATCCTTTCATTCGTATGCTTTTGACCGTGGGATCGAAGCACCCTTACTCGCTCCTTCGATGCGTACCAAAGGACGTTGGCGTCCTTACTTGCTATGCTGTATTTGCTGGGTGTCCTTTTCAGTCACTTTCGCAAGACGCTTTTTCTCAAGTGCAATCGTGGTTTTATATTCTTGATTTTTTTAATATTATCCGATTACGAAGGGAAATTTCTGAAAGTTTGATCCTCCAAATTTATCTTTGGCCATTTCAAATCTTTTATATTCTATATTAAAAGAATATTATCCTTTCTTCTCTTTAAAAGTACAAAGATCATTTTCAAAGATTAATTTCATTTAAATAAACGACAAGGGTGCGACGATCGCACGGCGATCATATCGCGAGAGATTTCGCAACCCTCCGCGGTTGTTCCATAGGGAAAGAGGGGAAGGAAGGGGAAGAGAAAAGAAAGAGAGATAGAGAACAGCTATGGAGGCACAAGCCCACTTGCCGGAAGGGCTTATTAGCGCTGTTGGCCGCCAACAAGAAAAACTCTGGCAGGGATTTCTGTCCAATCGGTCGAACAGAAAGGCGCACGCCTCTTCTCACACGTATTTTTGGCCCAAGCGCGCATTTGCTGAAGCGATCACGCATACTGCTCCGACCGTGCGAGGAGGGCGGCGAATGGGAGAGGCCTCGAGACCGAGTGAGATAGCGCGAGGCAAACGACGAGCCTCGAAGCATTGGCGCGAACTCGAACAGAATCATGCCAGCCGCTCAGGGTTAAATCGTGGGAGTTTCCTACAAGACGGAGATCCTACTACCTTGTATCGCGTGACGTAAGCAGCATAAATGTGGGAACTCGATAAGCGTCATAAGCGGGAATAGGCGTGCCCAAGCGAAAGATCTTTAGAGCTGTGCTGATGCATTGGATGGAGATTGCAAATTTCCACGCGATGGGTGTACGCGATGGCTTGGCTGATTCGAGATACGCTCTAACACTAAGACTACCGGAAGTCATTTCATTGAAAATTTGTCGAACTTTGAGAGGGGCTGTGTTCACGGATTTTTCATAATGCAGTGTATGGATCAATGCAATTATCTAGTAACACTTTATCTTCATCCTCTTTTTTTGTTTTTATAAGTAGCTGGTAGATTTAGTGTTAAAAGATCGCTCGGTCCTGGCTCAAACGACTTCAGCGGTTGGCGCCGAAAATTGATTAAAGAAAAGCAAAAGAGAAGGATTTACCCCTAGTTTTTCTCGTGTGCGGCCAACAATCAATATGATCGACGATAAAGGACGATAAAGTTATGTAAGTTCGAAGCAGCTCATATTCGTTTCCTACTATTTTTGTATGCGACGTAAGGCGATCGGTAATAGCGAGCAACGGAGGAGAGAGAGAGAGAGAGAGAGAGAGAGAGAGAAGAGAAACGCGGAAAAGACAACGAGGAAGACGGAGTACCGGGAGGAGGATGGAAGACAGTGCGCATTGCGATTAACCAAGGCGATTTCCGGAAGTTCGAGAATTTCGAACCTCCCCGACCACCGCGTCGAAGGATCGGGCTTGATTAACCAATTGAATTTTACCAACATAATTTGTCGATGCCGAATCAACCAATAGGATTCACCCGCTGGCCAATCGGATGCCTTAAATCGTAAGACTGCGCGGCGGATTTGAAAAATCCTCTCCTCATTCATCGGAGAGGCGATCTAAATTATTGCTTAAAGTAACTCGACGAATTTCAGTGGTGCATCGAAGATGTTTGGAATCGTTGTCAGCGCGTTCCCCGACGATTTTCGACTTCCTGGGTACTTAAAGTTCTCATCGTTTATCGCGTCCTTGTTTAAGTCAGGAGCCACGTCCGCGAACCTGTACTTAAGTAGGGATACCCCATTCAGCACCCTTTTGAGGCATCCGATTCGCGATTATCCTCAGCCCCTGCGCTCGGCTGATAATTGCATTATCATTAGGACAATCAGGGCCGCAAATGAATTCCTTTCCCTTCGCTTGGAACAGAGATCTTTACGTACAAGGGCGATTACATCCATATCAACTATCCAAATATTCGCCGTTATTTTATACACTTTTACTTTCTTCTCGTGGAGTCAAGCGGAAGGAGAAAATGTTTACATTTAAAATGGGATTCAAATTTGTTCCGCGGCAGGGCATGAATTAATTTGCGAGCCCTGATACCCTCGAAAGGAGCGTCGAGTCATTCGACGGACGATATAACATCGACAGACGAGCATCGATTCGATGCGAAAGCGCGCTTTGTTAACATTTTTCCCCGTACCACACCTCGCTTTCTCAGTTCGCTACCTTTTGCAGCTTTCGAGAGAGAGCGCCGATACATCGTTTTGTAGTTCAAAGAGGATCCGCCACGGTGGTTCTTTTCGCCGCAAACTGTGTTCGATCCGAGACCCCCGGTGGATATGTTTGACTCTCGAAGTCCCAGGGAGGGTGTGGAATGCGATTTTCGATCGCGAGGGCAAGCTTCGAGCGAATACTTATATATATCCTTATATAATTTCATGATTCATCAAGAATCAGTATTCCTCAACCGCAAAACTCCTTTCGTTCCTCTTCAACGAACCTTCTTTATAAAGCGCAAAACTCCAGGGACGATACCTCGCGACGTACATTTTCCTTACACTATTACGAAAACTTAGTCCTCCCCTTCTTCTCCCCACTTCGTGATATCTCTATACCCCACAGAGGGTGGAAAATAAATACTAATCCAACTTCTTAACGATTAGCCAACCGAACCCGGATATCTCGCTTTTAAATAAGTCAATACTCGATAGATCGTGAAAATCTCCCATTCTGAACTTAGCAACGCCTTTCTTTTTCTTAACCCACCTTAAACAGCAAAGGTCCTAAGCCAAGTGACTTTTGCAATCTACCAAAAGCAAATACAAGAAAAAGCTGTCTTATCCAAATCCTCGATAGTTGCGTTATCCCAGAGTTTTGCGCTTCGTCCACGTCTCTTGCCCATAAAATCGCAACTACGCGGTTAAGTCTTGCGTTATAGCTCCTAAAGTATATTACGAAGTACCATGCACGATGGAGCAAAGGTCTCATCAGCCTTTCGTCGCTAACCACGCGCTCGATCCTTGTCCCTCGTCGATGTACAATGTTCCGTGTGAGTAACGTACAAGTATTCGGGTGATGCGTTTGCGCGGAGATATACTTTATATTTATTAAGCTAAGCTACGGTGGAAGAGGAGGAGGAGGAGGTGGAGGAAGGAGGAGAAGGAGGAGGAGGAGGAGGAGGAGGAGAAAGGCGCTCAAGCATATTCACCGACTCTCCGAGGGCTGTGCGACGCCGAAACGAGGAGAAGCGATAGAGAAAGGCGAAGCTGACGCTCTATGGGGGTGTGATAGCGATCGACAACTCAATAGCGCGGACAACTAAAGAGCTATACTACCGACCCAAAATGCACAACATCACAGAGAGCCGGAAGATTTGATAGAACTCATGTCAGTCTAATTATATTTCTTGTTATATTATATACATATATATATTATCATATTTTCCAAAAACGAATTATAATTCAATAAAAAAAGACACTCTCGTTTGATACTCTGTGGAACCTTTCGAAGGACCCCGCCAGGGTTTTACTCGAGTGACTACGATCCTTACGCAAGGCTCCTCCAATCGTGACGCTATTGTCTTAATGTTCGATTCTGGTTTGTAGCTTTCCAACGATCCAAAGATCCGTGAGAGTATTCGCCGCGCGACTGTGGAGCAAGGTAGTATGGTAGATGGTCATTTTCTTCTCGCGATTAAAGGACTTCGGCATGGTGTTTTAAATCATGCAAAAGTAGATCGTAAAGGATGAGAAGGTACGTGAATTTTCCTCCTCTGATTCGAGAGAGAATGTGTGGTAAGAAATTCCTGAAGATACAAAAATGTATAGTGTTTTCGTATAAGCTGATTTCGAGTTTTATAAGGTTAAAGGAATTCCAAAGTGTTTGCATGCATCCAGGATTTTTTAAGGTTCGTCCATAGGTGAGTATCCTGTAAAGAGAAGAAGCCCAACTGCTTGAGGGTTACAAGATTTATTAAGTTTCATTATTTACACGAGTTCGTTGTAGATTCTTTTGACAAGGGTCCAGAGGAACATTGCGGGAGCTCGAGAATCGCGATTCCTTAAAAAAGACTCTATACAAGGCATATCTATCCCCAATGTCACTATGAACCAATGCCAGAGCACGCTCGGAGATTACGCAAAATCTTTGAGTCGTGCGATTCCAATCCGCGACAGAAATTCTGTGGACTCTCAGATTCACCGACTCGTTGCCCTTATTAAAAAAAAGAAAACCTCAATTTTCATTTCACTCATCCTCGCGATTTCTGCGTAAAAATTCAATCGTAACAAATTCCACGATGCTTGGTTTCGTTATTTTTAAAAGCAAATATACTAAGGCGATTAAAGGGTTAATCACGATTGCAAGGATATGAAATGTATCGTAAAATGACTAACGATGCGTTCGTATTCGAGAGAGTTGGAACGTATTAAGATCGAGCGTGGCCATTGGAAAACGACAGTCCATTCAGAATGTTTGTCGCCTAAGTGACGTTTCGACGAGGCGAATCGGTTTCATTCCACCGCGAGCGTTCTGGGCGTATTAGCGCTTTATGTGTTACGAGTTACGTTCAGTGTCCTTTTTTTATGCAAATTTTACGTTCTGTACCCACCACCATGTTGGACCCAGTTACGCGACTGCATTCGCAGTTTCTTTTTACTCGGTTAAACCTAAACGCTCCGAGCTGGCGAAATGTCAGTACTCTCGTTTCTCCATACGCGAGATTCATCTCGTCCCATTTACTTTTCCTCCCCCCTTTCTCATTATTTAATACCCGCACTTTTATTTTTTTCTTAAGTTCTAAATCGTCGAAATCCTTGTTTTCATTCAACAATCCTAAATCTTCTAAGGTTTAATTCTTTTATTGTAAATTTAGACCGTTTTCTGCGGAAGGTCTCGTCGTTCTCCTTCGAGCACTATTCTCCGTCGCTTTGCTCAGCATCAGTCTCTCTCTCGAGCCTATCCTACGTCTTCATCCACAAAGCGCGGATGCTTAGATCGTGTTTTAACACGTCCATAAAGGAAAAAAAAAAAGAAGAAGAGGGGAAAGAAGGCGAATAAAGCGCATTGAACCGAGGGTTTCCATAAAGCGAGAACCCGGGAGCATCGAGTGTCCAGTTATTCGTGACTAGTCCTGGGAAAAATCGAAATACCATTCTGAACACCATTGGCTTACCTCTAAGTCGTCGTGGAATCTCCTTAAACTCTCCACGATCGCGAACTTCGACGAGCAGTAAAAGAAAAACGAAAAAAAAAATGAAAGAAAGACAATACTCGCGATCGTCGAGTTCGATGGCAATGTTTTGCGAAGGCAGTGATACGTGGGTTTTCTCGATATCGAGGAGAAACTCGAGGAAACGTCGCGATCTTCTCGAGGAAAACGATGGAAACTAAATGTCGTCTTAAAAGATTTCAGAAGGAATCCCGCGGAATCGTCGAGAGTACCGACATTGGAGCAGCACCTGGTTTCAATTACGCTAATTAAAATTAACCGCTTTAAGCGTTACGTTGGATTACAATCGGATTATACACCGCAGGAGTGTCGATCACGTATCGCCGCATTCACGCGCGGTTCTGTCCGCCTGCGAGGATGAGAGGCCTCCTTCGATCGATTGGAACATCGATCTTACTCTTGTCTCGAACTTATTGCCTTCTTGCCATTGTCTCGAGGACCCTCCTCCCATCCTCGCGGACCACGTCGACCTTTTCTCACGTATTCGCGGGGCGCTCAGCCCCGCCGGAAGCACGTAATATTATACATGTATCTGTACCTCGATACATTATCGCGCAGCAAGCATAATTGCCGTTTAATCGATTTGCGCCTTCTCGTGTGCCCGCGAGTCTCCTTCGTGGAATTTATTAATCAGCGGTTCGTTGGCTCTTTTCTGGAAATCGAGACGATCGCTTGGATAGGATTATCGCTGGAATTCTTAAACTACGGCATAATAACGGCGCGTTCTCTACGACTTTTCATTATTTTCTTGAGGTATACGGATATTGATGGGTTGATGTTTCTTCTTTAGCCCCTTTTTGGGAAAGTGTATATAAAATATGCGTCGAGGAGGTTCTCATTTGTTCTAATATTAATCCACTAATCAGCGACGCGTGACTACCACGTAAAGTATTATGAGATATTTTTTTTACTTATTAGATATTTAGTAGATTTAGTTAACCGACCTGATAGAGATGAAAATACGTTTTCCTAATATACTATAGATAGAAATTTATATTCTTTTTTCCAAGTATATCAGAGTTTGTTTTTAGAGTGAGACAAATGGGATATTACTTTTTTTTTTTAAAGAACCACGCGTGCGATCGCCTCTTCCTTCGATCCCTCATTCTATTTCCGAGACTCGCGGGGGAGAAGGGACGACGAATGACGATTATTCACCGGAGTATTTGATTTAGTTAGGAGTACGCACGGCTGACTTGATCTTAAATACTAAAGTGAGTTTTGCACGGGCGACTAAGTTAAGACAGAGATGCACGAACGAGGATCTCATCGAACACCGATAGCGGATCGTAACTATGACTCTGTGGGTACTGTTGCACGTACAAACTCGGCCCTATAAATTCCACCCAAATACAAAAATTCGGCTGGAGTTTATCCACTAAATTGCGCTACGATTCGGTGTTAGTTTAGCCACTAAATGAAAATTTCGTTTCATGAATTGTCTAGAATGCTCGATGTTGGCTAGAACAATCGCCCGATGAATCGCACAGTGGTGTGCCGAAAGGAAAAGCTTCGCTAAAAAGGAGGACGGCTCATCGCGAGACTCGAGGTTTGGCTCGTAATATTAATACGAGGGGCCTCGAAAGTCGTCGTGCACCCCTGAGTAAACGCAATTAAATCGACGGAGCATTCGGGTACTCGTGTTTTCCTTTTTAGTGCAACAGGTAAGTTACGTAGGACAGCGTATACCGGACTAGTATACAATATCTATACGCATAATAATATATTATATTAAGGCGAGCCGACTGCGAGGAGGCGCGTCGATTCGTTAGGGATTTACGGCTTAGACTAACGATCAAGTGTTCTACTAGGGTGTACAGGTCGTGACACGTGCGCTGTAGACGAAGCGCTCGATTACAGACTATTATTTGGACTGAGATTTTCGTGGTGTGTGCGTGTGTGTGTGCGTGTGTGTCGACGGTTAGATGCACCAAGGCTCGGTTGCAAAGAACAATATTCGCACCCCGTTCGTCCAGCGGCTCGTCGTGAATCCTCGGCTGTGTTCGCGTCTTAAACAGCGCGAAATTCGAATGGCGACTAAAAGCAATTAATCGCACTTTTGATCGAATCCAAAAGTAAATCGATTACGAATAATTCGACTCGAATGCTCTTCTCGTCCTTCGATCGTCGGCTTCTCTCGCGGAATTTTTGAAGACAATCCTTATCGATAAGGATAATCGCACTTTCACCATCGAACAATTACTCGAGATCGAGGGAGAGGGTTACATTCGCCAGATGGAGTAACGGCTTCGCGCATAATACTTATTTAATCGCGCGCTATGCTCGCCGGACGGTTTAGTTAAATCCTTATATAATTAAGGAGAGAAGGATTATACAGCTTGGGGCCATTGGCCATTTAAGAAAGCGGCTTTGCAGCCGAGGATCCGAGAGCCGCGCGGACGAACGCCGGAGATATTCGAGAGCACGTGTCAGCCCGGCCTACGCGGTCTCGGCTATTGCGAATTACTTCTTCTATGAAAAAAAAAAATATAAAAAAAAAAGGAAAGAAACGTGTATAGCGGGCAGTAGCATCGGCAGTTGAGCAAAAGATTCGTATCTCGCTTATTCGGTTTAAATCAGCGGCTCTCTTAATCTTCCCTGGGTCGTGGATTTCTTCGAGGACGCTGTACCGTTACGCGCGGCCAAACTCGTCTTTCTTGGCGAAACGCTGCGTTGGAAAAGGGAAGCTTGATTCCTTGATCGATCGTTTCGCGGGGACGGAAGGAGGACACTTCTTCTTGGAAGTAACGATCGTCCACGAGACTCGTGCCATCTCGCGAGACTCTGTCTCGAAAGTTCAGTCTACGAAGCGCGCGACGCCCCAAAGTCCTCCGAGACATATCGACGAGGTGATATAGCAAGGAGGAAGAAAGTATCCAAGAGGAACGAGTTGTTTCGATACATCGTCCACGAGTAGTTGTTCATAACCACTGCTTCGAACTTCCTCCGTCAAATATCCTCCTAGAATTAAATATCTTCGAGTAGCTGCTCGACCATACTTGGAGCTGCTCGAAAGAAATACTTGAAAGCAGCGCATCGAGGAGAGAAGTTCGTGGAACTTTTTCAAAGCTCCACCTTCCTCGGTGGCTCACGTATATTCCCGACTGTCGAGTCCTTGAATTATAGCAACGAGGACTAACTCCTCGTCTAATTATCGAACCACCGAAATCCACGTCGACTCTTCGAAATCCACGGACCCAGGGTCGAGTGATTCCTGCCCCGGATCCTCTGCGAAGCCTTGCGAATTCCTCGGGCATCTGAGCGCCTTGAGGATCATCCGGTCGTCCAGCTGGCAGGGACCTCCTTTTCGAGGACCTTGATGCGCAGGACGAGGCTTAACTGCTGTGACTGTAGGCGGTGTTCGTGTAAGGACCGCTGTAGATCGAGGAACCGGTCGTCGAGACGCTCTTGTGTCGCCTCTTGGCGAGGAGGACCAAAATCGCCGCGACCACGGCCAGCATGAGGATCAGACCAGCGATGGCGATGCCAATGGCGAAGCTCCTCTGCGATATGCAGATGCTGTTCGGATCGTCGATTGTCTAAAGAAAAGAAAACAAAAAAAACACGGACCTTGAAAATATAATCGTAACAGCGCAAAAAGTCTGTCTTGTATCCAAGAGCGTGTAGTAATTATTTCTCGTCGAAACTATTATGCGAGAGAGTATGAATGAATTATAAGATAATTTCTCGTATCTTAATTTCGCATCTGAGTGGTAAGTATATCGATTATATAAATAGCCGAAGCAACGTGAGTATTATAAAGTATAGGGAAAGGATAAATATTAAGTATTGCGTAAAAAATGCTTGAAGCTAATTTCGAACGCAGGTGAATAGCGTGTCTCGTACTATAGGTACTTCATCCGAGTGTTGTTAAGCGTCGACCTCGTCGTGCATTTCGAATGCTCGAAACCTCGAGAAAGGCGTCGACGATCGAGGTTTCTCCGGGTGTGTTATGTGAAACTCACTCTTTCTCTGAAAACATCGTCGGTGAGGTCCGACTTGGAGGCAATGTCCGAAGCTTCGTTGACATAGAGACCGCTGTAGACCTCGATGGTCGCTGTAGTACCTCCGTCCAGCGGCTCGACACCTTTGATGTCCTCGCCACCATTGGCAGTGTCCCTGCGTCGTCTCGTTATCGAGTTACACAACGGTGGCTGCAAGCAGAGAATATTGATGCCACCTTCTGGAAATTTTCCAGGCAGCCCCCTTTTTCCCGGAACTCGAGTATCCGTGTTTCGATCTCCTCGAGTCCAGGGAAAGGTCCCGATACTCGATCGGACTCTGCGAAACGCGACTCGCGATTTTCTCTCTCGTGCTATGAGAATTACCAACTCTCACGATCGCACGAGTAATTTCGTACTTGTTGCTCATTGGATCTCTGGTAGTATCTATGATTATCTCTTATCGTTTCACGCGAGCGCTCGGTGTTTATTATGACAGAAATTCTGAGGTTTATTAACGTGGAGATTCTGGCAGGAGAATATTTTCTTTTGGGATATTTCAATAATCTCAGGAGTTTTCGTTAATGACTTACGATGCATGGATGCAAAGGTGAGTAATTCTAACGATTCATTGTTCGGTTGAACATGGAGGAACACTCGTGAATTTGTAGAAGGATGCCAAGTGGATTCAAAACTGCTCGTAGCTCCTTATGAATATTTATAAGGAATGGCGTTATTCCGTTTCGAATGCGTTACAGCGGAGGAAGGCGAGAAGGTGAAACTTTTTTTTGAGCCGAAGAGAACCTACCGTATTGCTGCACCCCCCACCGTGTTTCACGCACAGCCTGACGTTGCACTGATAATACACGCTGGCGGTGTAGGGGAATTTGTGCGCCTGAAAATTCACCCGAGCCTCCGTTTTGTCGTTACTGTAGGTGAACTGGCCCATGATTTCACCATCGACCGGACACCTGAAAGGATAAAATCCGCACGGTGACGCATTACGCGCGAATGTGAAAACAAACTCAGGTCTGCGATGTTTTGAAAAAAAAGGAGGCAAAGAACGTTGGTGCATTTCTTTATGTTTGAAGCATATTTTTTAATTCGATAGATATTGCTAAATCTTAAAAATTTCGAAAGTTCTTTTCGATTTTGCATTGGATAGGAAAGAGCTGATTTGTGTACGAAAAGAGACGTGCAACCAACTTCTCCCGCGAATTCAATTCCGTCTCGGTACTGAATTATTCATCAGCGCCGATGACGCCCACTGTGCCTCTGCACACCAAAAAAGGGACCTTCGAAGCGTACTTCGAGCTGCTCTCCCGAAATATCCTCGCGAGCATATTTGGCATACAGAACAAGAGGCGCTGTTTCCCCTCGTTTCGGAAACACGATCCTTCGAGGAAAGATTGGTGGAGTATTAAGTACAAGGGAATCAGAAAAATCGAGGACCGATTTTCCATCAATCTCGTTTACTCCTTACGTCTGTTTAATAATTTCTCAATTATATTTCATGCGCTCGAGCGAGAAACGTTTTATATTTACAACTCTGACTAATCTTCATTAATCGGTTAGATTTGAACGATATTACATCAAGTCTCGTGAAACTGACCAATAGTGGGAGTCGTATCTTTAATCTCACGCGCATGCGCGTAACGGGAGTTGCTGAACCCAAGTTATCCGCAACTTTTCTTGCTCGCACGCGAACATTATCATGCCACAGGCAAGTCACGTAATGTCTAGTGTCAAATTTTGCACGAGCAAAGTCCCAAGAAAGCGTCCAGAACACAATTTCGCTTTCGTTCGATTCCTTGGAGCATTGAACACGGACTCGAGGCAGGTAACCACGCGTACTTTCCTTGTTAGAGGCGTAAGCGTGGCACGCTCTGGTGTTAGTGACTCTCCTCCGTTACCAATTGTGGTTACCCTCTCCTCTAAGCTTCGGCTCGTATCCTTATCCAAGCTTCCATTTACGGTCGCGCTTCCACGCTCGTAAAAAAGGGACGTATAGCCTCTGCGCCGGTAGGAGTGTCAACGCGAGGGCACAAGGATACGGAACCTCGATACCGCGGATAATGAGAGCTCCCGGCTCGAAGGACCGAATCCTTCTGGGAAGGGGCGAGTAATCACGCGTTCCAAAGCGATCACGCGACGATTCTACGGAGGTTTCTTTCGCTGCTCTCCTCTCGAGCGACACGTACCTCGATTGAAGCGTCGTGCAAGCTGACACTTCGCGGAAAACTGTACCACTTTGGTCGTCACGCATACCGTGCCTTTGGAAGGATGGAAAAAGGGGGAGGTATACTTGGCTGGCGACTGAGCAATCGCGGTTTCTTTTTGAACAAATAAGAAACAATTGCTGCACAGGACCAAATACACCCGATTTAACACGAATCAGGAAAAAAGAATTAAATCCCCTTTTTACACGACTTATTTTCATTTAACACGATCGACCCATACTTTTATTTTTATAACCGTGACATTCGAGATACTTTTTTTCACGCGTATTCTTCTAGAAAGTATCTATCGTGCAAAAACAGTATTACGTGTATTTTTCTTTACCGACGCATCGTGCATTTTTATCGACCTTCATCCTTCAGACAGCACCACGATTCTATCCTCGCAAAACTTTTAGTTCTTATCGGACACAAAAGTGAGTTGCGATCAATCGGTGAAGTTCGCGAATAGCCAGTCGCCAGTAGCGATCGAATAATTCCATCGAAGCGGATAGAAATAAAAGCTGATGGAAGCGGACGTACCCTTCGTCGTTTATGAGTCTCTGCTCGCCCCAGCCAAGTCCGTCACGGACGAGGCAATCGGAGATCTTGAGGCCGAACATTTCTTGCTTGTCGATGCTGATGACCAACGTAAGGGGGTCGCCGATCTTAACGTTTTCCGCCACTTGATGCCTCGTCGGATCTCCGCTGAAGATCTTCATCGTGCATCCAGGCATCGGCGCTGTCGCCTGTCGGGAGGATGAATCGTTTACGTAAAGCGAGCGGAATGATAGATCGCCGTCGGGGATTATTTGTTCGTGCCGCTGCAAGTGATGGAAGCGGAAGAATAAAACTGCAGGGATGAAGGAGACTTTTCGTATCGTGGATAGGAAATATTCGATGTCCGCCAAAGCTAGGTTCTAAACATGGAATATTTGGAAAGTCGAGATGTATGGCGGATACGCGAATTTGTTCGCGCGAGGTTTATATTTGTTTCTTTGGAATATTATATCATATTTTTCTTCCTAATATCATGGAATTTTTACTGCTGCACTAATGGAGAGCTTGTACTTTCGTGTAGAGTTATTTTTCTCTCGGTTATTTAGTGATATTCTATTTCAAATTTTACGCCACTGGCGGCATACTACGTAATACAAATCTCTGTCTTAAAACTATAACTATACGCTTTACTTATGTAATTAAATTTTCATATCTAGCGTTAATAGCACTGTGGATAGTGATAGAATAATCAGGGGGAGAGGAATTTAAATGCTAATTCGTGTGTTTGCTCGACAACTTCGGTAAAATTGGATACACGAACTTCGTGATACACATTTAAAAAAGTAAGGCAGCGTTTTATGAGATGCAAATAAATTCGAGACTACCAGTATTCGCATGAAAAACAGATACGGGAAAAGGGTAAGGAATTAGTTTCTGAAACGTGGATACGCATAAGCGAATCGGTCGGTCACTGTAAAACAAGCGCGATCGTTGCCGATGATAAATAACCCTCTGGCATATGGCAATCTGTGATTTTTGCATTGTGAACGACTCGGCCTCGATACCGCCGATCGTGCAACGATATCGATTGTTCGAAATCTCACCTGTAACGGAAGGGACTGCAGCATCGCTACGTGGGTCTGATCGTTCGTTACGACTTTGTCTCGAGTTTGATATCGACATCTCACGTGGAATCCTCTGCCCTGGTTCGTGACGAGCTTCAGGTGTGGCTGCACCACTATCGTGTTGAAGTACTCGATGCCACCGTCATCCTGAAACCAGCATTGGCAACTTTCTTGTTAACTTATCCGGAACGAATCGATTTCCGCGGTATTATCTGCATAGTCATGGGGTTTACGATTATGGGGATGATCGCCTTGGGGAATTGGCCCGAGGATGAAGAGCGCCCGACGAACCCGGGATTAATTTAGGCCGTAATTCTGCGGTTAAAAATAATCGAGCGATTTATCGCGAGCGGCTCGTGGAATGTTCCAATATCGCGCGCCATAATGCGCGCATCGTGGTAATACGCGAGTCATTAAGTTCGTGGAATCTCGCATTATTCCTTTCATTAAACCTCCCATTCCTTTTCTACCCCCAAATATATTTCCCGGCTGGTCGTTTTATTGCTCGGAATTTCGTTATCGTGAGAATTATTGCGAGTCCCAGAGTTAGCTTACAATGGCCAAAGGTTCCATCGCTAATCGCGTCCCGCTTCTCTCTTAATAACATCAAAGCATCCGAGAGTCCGGATTAAAATACGCCAGGAGCGTCATGATTTTACAATAAACCTGGGTTATAAGAGTACTACTCTTAATTATACACCCTATCGCTTCTCCCGTTGCGCTTGAAACGAGCTTAGACCTGAGATTAAAATATCATCAGGACGCCATATTTGGAACCAAAGTCATAGGCGAAAGCTATAATGGTATAGTGACTTCGAATCCCACTCATCGCCCCTAGTTTTTCTATATATGTATATCGTAGTTCTGCTACTTCTGAATCCACCCTGAACAGTAGGTCCTAGGACCAAAACGACTTCAGCAGTCGTCGCCAAAAATGAAGGGGAAAAAAGGAAAAAAGAAACTAGACGATTCTACAGCCATTCCATGCATTCTTCTGTCATCCGCGTTTATCGCGTCCCTCATCGCGATTCAGTTAGCGTCCGCGCACATTTCGGGCCGCAATAATCGCGAAACGTGGCTTCGATCACGTTCCCCTAGACTTTCAGTCCTGCTGCGGTCCGTTTGTCCTTGCACCCTGCCAGCAAAAACCGGACCGTTCGCTCCCAGCCTTCTCTCTCTCCTCCGCCGATTCCCTCGCGATACCGAGAAAGGAGCGGTCGCGTCACTTATTTTCCTCGACTCCTCTTCCCCCCCTGGGGAACTAACCGATTCTACTTTTCCCCTCGTTGCACCGCCAGGCACTTCATCCTCGAAGTGCTCTTCACCCGCGAGTAGGTGCGTAAGCGCGTTCGATCAGGCTCGAGGATTTTTCGTGGCCTCCCGCGGATCGGAAATCGATTACTCCTCTCCGCCATCGGTTTTTCTGCGAGCAGGAGGATCGCTAGGGATTTTACACGATGTTAGGCACGAGTCTAAGCGGAAGATACGACCAGCAGTACGTTCTGGAGAATTGTCGACCTCGTGGCTGTGAATACTTTCCTCTGTACGTGGCTGGGTTTAATGCTAGAACTACCAGCCACTTTCTGGGGATATTTAGAAGACCACATACATCTTTAAAAATAAGGGGAGAGTAAAGGGAAATTTGAGTAAATCAAAACGATCATCTAGATACTGCGTGAGAATCATGGAATATCTCAAAGAATACATCGTTATAAAGTACTACGATTTATTAAAGAAACGATTGGTCAGTCATGTTGACTGATATGGTAGTTCTAGTGTTAGTATCTTTATACATCATCTGTATATTATTTATCGTGCATTGGGTAGTTCCAAAAGTGTCTCCCGCTATCTGCGCGCAGTTGGTTTATGTACCGATATTTATACGCGGATATCAAACGTCCTCTATCTGTATAAGCAATTCCATGTAACAATGTGAAACAAAAGACACTATGCATCCATTATTTCCTCGTAGGACGAATGAAGTCTTTGGGACAATCGATACATCGTTTTACCCTCCAAAATCATCAAAGTGTCCCATCGAAGGTCCACCTAAATCGCAAAGCGGTCCGTCCTAAGAAACGTTTCGTTTACCCGAGGAGTTAAACCGAGGTTTAGACGATTACCCATAAAGCTTCCTCTCGCTTCTGGCTCCCCACAACGCGGCGGCTCGCGTACGATCGCCATTAATACGGACGATGATCGTCGCTAATGAGGGTAATCCGCAATCAAAGTGTTTCCTGCCAGTCCCAGGGACAATGAACGCGGTAAGGCCGTAATGATTGTCTTTACAGGACGATTATCGAGGAGGCTCGAGACCGTGTCCTCGGGGCCCCTCGTACGTTTGTTGGTTTACGTAATCGCTTCTGGTAGCAAATTGATCGAATTACGGGCCCCGATTTTTCTCGCCTTGCGGAGCGTTAGAAGCTCGTACGGTTTTCCCCGGCCGGATGTATCGCCGACGTAATCACGATTAATGGAATGTCGATCAAAGTAAAGCGCGGAACGTTGATCGATACGTCGTAAGTGCAGGCGGAGTAATGAGGGAGGGAGAGAAAGTCTCGATTATGGGAACACGACTGTCGGGCAATCGCACGAATGCCAGGCCAAAGTCTTCGAGCGATTGACACGGATTACCCAGAGGCTTTATCTCCGCGGGATTTGACCGCTTGGAAAATCTCGATGGGGATGAAGGATCGAATGCGCGTCGTAAATGCAGAAGGAAGTAAATCTTGAGACACTGAACAAGTAAATAGATCGTCCAGCAAGAACTTCTCGTAAGAAAGGCACTCAACTCGCTTCTAAAATACTCAGCGTGACTACTGGAAACTAGAAAAATAGAAGGTAGAAAAAGGGAAATAGAAAAATAGAGATACGTGAAACAAAAGAGGAAACGAAGAGGAAAACCAAGTAGATCTATATAATCGTTCGACTTTGGTGTAAAATCAGATAAAATCGCTAAAAATGATAAATGCAAATTCGACGGATCAAAAAAAAAGTCCGAATACTCATTTTTAGTTCCATAATAAATCTGGTGTTAGTGAAGATAATTCGTCCGTGTAAAAGGCGACTGATCGAAATCAAGCTGGTTGTCCTTCCCTCCGTGGCGGTGGTCAGGAGGAGGATTCCTAGGAGGACACCGGGTATATCGAGCAGGCAACGACCTTCGGCGGAGCCTCTCGTCCGACCTCAGCAAGGATACTTGCAATCTGCGGTGCATCGGCCCCAGACTCGTCAGATCGCTGACTTTACGTTTCACACCTACCTAGCAACGAGAATCGCTTTTATGGTCGGGGCTCTACGAAGGATACTCCTCCTCTGGCTCCTCTTTATGGCTCTGACCGTGGTTTTTTAAGCAGGCCACACCCTAAAGATACGACGCTGTCGTACGATCCGGGTCCACCCACGGAACGCGCGAGAATATCCTCGAATCTCAACCGTTCGCGATTTAACATCTGGGATACCCACGAAGCTGCAATCTCGGTGCGATATTCGAAAATATGTTGAAGTATAAAACGAGTACGCGTCGTCCCAACGATGTATATTTAACGTCTTTGAATGTAGTGACGAAAATTTGTATGTATAAAAATATTAAATGTAGGTGGAAAAGCGTGTAGGTTTAGTTTGAAACTCGTGAAAAGTCTATGGTATCCAGGATATCCAGGAAGTTCTGGTCATTTTTTTTGTCGCGTGATACGTGAAAGTTTGTATATGCGCGAAATAAATGTGGGATATTTGAACAACGTGTATTTAACAGTTAATATCTAAAAAACGTGTGGATTGTATGTGTAGGTTGCAAAAGGTTTTGGGCAGAGATTTTGGAGAAAAATAGACCTGCGGAATGTGGAAAGAGAATACAATTTGTTATGTAAGCCGGATGCATCGGGCGATAATTAGGATTCCAAAGGCGTGTCGATGCCACGCGACCCTGACACCGATGAGCGTTTCAAAATGTCAGAACATTTTTGAATCTCGCCTCGACCATTTTTGAACATCTTTCTGACAACTGTACTTGTCGCAATATATAATATTCGGCTAAACTCTGTTTTACTCGTGGATTATGATTATACAAAAAGTATTTATACTCATTCCTAAGACTCGAAAAATTCTTGAAACTTATTAGAAACATCTCGATTTACCTTATCGCCAGGTTGTAGCTTCGCAATTTATCGTGGACACCTCGATACCCACGTGACTCGATGGCTGTCATCGTCGTGCCAAACAATTCGCGCGTCATGAACCTGTATTCAAGTATAAGAACCACGACGAGACTCGTGGTTTATTATTTATAGGAACTCGATTACTTCATCAAGCCTCACTGCTTTCAGCTTCGAAAATATTCTACGTAACGTCCTGTGCATTCAAAATCGCGATAATGAGTGTCTGCAGTATGGCATCACAGGTTCTCCCCGATTTCTCTCGAATCTCGAGGAATTAAGGATAAAGTGGCCAATGATCTCTGCACGTTTGCGTGCACTTGAAATCGTATTACCGCGAATTACGCTTGATCATTATCCACGATGGTTGTCTACGCGATGAACTTGGTTAATGCACCGTGATGAGACAACTGGGTGCTCATTGCTCGCGGAAGATCGTGGAGGTCCTCAATTAATCCAATAGACGACATTATATAATAGCTAGTTACCACCGATCCACGCCTTATCTTTCCTGATCGTCTCGAAGGCTACTCGTGCATAGGTGCTTGTGTACGCACAAATCCTGTTCGAGGCCACGTCAAGAGGAATCGCGGCTAAATTTAGTTTTGTCTATACGATTTAAATGACTTCTTCTTATTTCGCTTATTCAATGTACGTACGTCTCTGTCATTTTTGTAAATAAATTTTTACTCGATCTACCATCTGAACCTATTATTTAATCCTATTAAAAAGTATTTACCAGCAGAATTCGGAAAAATTATGCTAGAAACTCAGTCGAGTATTATATACCCGACATATTTTTTTTTTCATTTTTCGTACGTTAACTTGTATGAAATAAGGCAACAAGACTGACATCTTTTTTCGTGACGAGTATACTCGTCGTGTGCAGTTAGCGGATTAAGGATCCACGAGGTATATTTAAGTTTGAGCTTGCTTACGCATGCAGATTATCATTCATGGATCTCCATCATTGCGTAAGATTGTTCAGTAAGCTATCCATCGATCAAGCCTGTTATTAACCAACCACGAGTTCGAAATAGCGGTTCCGTTATCGATCTTCCGGTAAATATTCACAATCCGTTAAAAATACCGGCGTACTCGCTTCGCGCTAATCGTTTTCGAAGGCAGTTGCGTGTTTTCCGAAGCATCAAGCTCGATCAAGAATGGAAATAAAAAACAAAAACCAACCGAAAATTCTCCACAGACACAAGTCATTCTCAGTGCACACGCGCTTATTTTAATTTATTCCAAGGATTGGTATTTTTATTTTTATCTATTAGACGTAACCCTTTTTTTACAGAGTCCGTTTTAAAAGGAAAACACGACCTTACTTTCTTCCACTCTTGAAGAAAATAAAACGTGTAAAAAAATAAAAGCGTTTCTTTTTCCTCGAGCGTGTTATTTCAAAGTCCTGTAAAAACAGGGCATGTGATAAAAGAATTAAGGTGTATCGTATCATTCTGATATCATGGACTGAACAGCTAATGGTATCCCAAAGATTCGTTCATTTTCGACGTAGTGATTTTCGAGTTTCGGCCCGCTAGATGATTAATAGACGGACGTGGCCTTTGGCCCGGTTCATCTCGAACACTTGGTACATCCTGGACGAGCCTGGGAGTTTTCGAGGTCGCCAATGTGAGAATCCCACCCACACGAAGGAGCCTGGACAGGCTTCAGGAATAGCAACTCGTACCTGAGAAGCTTACACGCGTATGCTCACGCGTGGATATCTCTCTTCGCAGCACCGGGGAACGAGTCGATACGCGCGTGATACAACAGGTTTTCTTGTTTGTTGCTTGATCTTTCGCATTAGCCTTCTATAAACGATATTTCATTTAGGTTTCGACACTGTAACCGTACTTCGAGCTTATTGATATTCCGTGCAATCGCGTGTTCTTAAAAATAAGGTAAGTATTAGACCATAAACAAATCCTCCTTTAATGTGTAGTACTTTTTGATTTATATTAATCTTCGAACTTGACAATGAAATTAGAACTGATCAAGGACGTAAGTATATAAGAGAAATATTACTTTGAGATCATCGTAGGTTATGGTGAATTAATCTGTTCTAAAGTTCTAAAGTTTTCTTCACGCTTGGAGGACTCAACGATCATAGATCTTTAAAACATCCAATGCCTTCACGAGGAAATATACTTTTCTTCAAGTAGAAACAACCAATACCTCTCAGACATCTAAACTGGTATAAATAGACTCTCTATTTAAGCATATATTTTGAAATTGTGTATCCTTTAAAGTGTACGATTACAGTCTTTCAATATACAAAAATCGATAAATCCTACTCCGTGTAATTACCACCACGATATTACTGTTACTTATATAAATACTTCTATAGCAATGCATCTCTATTAACCGTCTTATAGACGAGCAGGTTGAACGTTGAATCATCTTATAGATGATCACGCAGCGCTACCCAAAATCCAGACGCAAAAGCCAGCCGGACGAAGAACTGGATCGAACCGTTGGTTCTCCGAGGTCCGTGAAATGGCGAAGGAGGAGGGGAAAAGGGTAAAGGAGAGTGGAAAAAAGGGAGGATCTCGAGACCTGGCAGAAGATGTGGGCAAGGCAGCGCCGATGGCTCTGCACAAACACGTATGACAGCCGTGTAACGTATCGCGCACACTTTGGACCGATGCTAATGTTAGAGATTACTCGACGGCTATTTTGCGCCAAGTATTACATGATTATTCCACTGCGGTTTCGGTATCCTTTCAGGTGCGTTTAGGTACCGGCCAACGGGCAAACGGCAGCCGTAACTTTGTACCGTTATGATCGTAAACATCGGCCGAAGTACACCACGAATGGCGTATTAAGGGACGGTTAATGCGGGTCAGGGTTCGAAAAGGCGACAAGAAACCCCCTCGTCCCTTTAAACCAGAGCTCACGGATTTCGTTATTTCCTCTACGTCTCTATCGTCGATGCGAAACTACCTGTTTTCATCGTAAATGCGAGGAACTCTACTTACATCATGAACGACATTCGCGAAAGTTCTCTTATATGGCGGTGAACGCATTTATCGGAATTATTCAATGATATCAGGAAAAAGTGTTACTTACAGGTTGTATACAGATTGACAGAGGCCCGTATTATCGGTTAATGCCCAGTGGTTCGATTTTATAATAATACATGGCGGAGCATCGATCGAATTATCGACCAATACTACTGAACTTGAAGGCCTTAAGACAATTCCGCGCATGCGCGTGAACGCTTAGCAGCTGTCATCGTGATATTTTTGGCGCGCCATATTGTTGCTACACCAGAGAGATATTTACAACGGTATTATGCAAAATATGTGCCATAACGGTTGAAAAATTCTTGGAACGTATTCTCCATACCGTTGCACGTGCTCCATCGGTAAAGACCTTGCCTGCCCGCTTGTGACGGGGCAACAAAAGTGACAGGAACTGAATTCCACCAGCGGCAGATGAGAACTTATCAGACCGCAAGGTATTCCCGGCATTCGTTTCTTGCAAAGTCACGTATCTCTGGATTATCGTGCCGATTTCCTGGACGGTGCGCATCTCTGCAAAATGGATTCAGGGTCGTCGCGATTATGCGCGATGTTCGCCGACCAATCGATTTGTTTCAACAAAAAACTTTCCTGGTTTTTCAAGAAATTACGTAAACATCTGTATCCGTACGATTCGTTTTTCGATCTCGCGATTTTCGATCGATAGTACCGTTAGCTTTAAAACTGCAAAATTCTTGATGTTCATCGTCGCTCATTTTTACATCAATTTTTTAATTCTATTTTAGCATCGGCACATTTAGAATATTTAAGTAAACATTTAAAAATTGCCGATGCTATCCAGTAAATTAACAAGATGCAGAAAGATTTGTCAAGATTGCTAAATTTAGCGAAGGGGAAAATTGAAGTCAATAAAAACCAATAAAAAGACGATGAACTTTTTAAGTAAACGATAAATGGTAATTTTTGAACTAGAAAAAATATGGTCTAAAAATCCAACCCTTTTTTTTTGTATACATGCCGATATGAAAAGCGGTAAAAATCCTTTTCGCGCAAAATAACGGACAAGTCAGATCGGATTTGACTACATCCGGCGGATGTTTCTTCCTCTCCCCAGATACTATTCCAGAAAATGACTGGCACGATGTTGGAGTATCGAGGAGCCTCGATAATTCCGTCGCGGATAAGATCCTCCCAGATTTTCAATCGCCAGTTCTTCCACAGCACGGTCCTTCGTCGATCGTGACCGAGGAGAGGGCAGCGTTACGAATCAGGAATCGGCCTGCCTGATTCGCAACGATCCGCCAAGGTATTCAGCCGAGGAGGCGAACCAGTCGAGCATGCATTCCCCGGATACTTCGATTATTTTCCGGACCGTTACCGTTCTATACCTCCACCAGCTTCTTCCTTTGTCTCTTAATTATCTCGCGCTCAGGTGATTATATTCCGCTAGAATATCGCCAGCAATAGCTGCTGAATCGCTCTCGGATTAGTCCATGGGAACCTGGAAACGAGGCTGCTGAAACAGCGCATGCGCAGAAAAAGGAAGTTTAGGCTTGCTCCCTTGTCTTTTGGTTATTCATGATTTTATTCATTCACCGTGCTATTAGGTGAGACGCATTTGCGCGTAACTGGTAAGAATAAGGATATCGTAAGTCTAGATGACGCGCCTTCTCGTCTGTGTTTCTCGTTAATTTACATACACTGGAATGCTTATGCGCAATCATGGGACTTTCCCGTTTATTCCGTCCATCGATGTTATTCGCATCGCGCGTGATAAGAATTGGGACGCGAGCAAAGCGTAATGGATAAAGTTGAATATGATGGGTCGCGGCCTAGACGGTCTACGGTTTGAAATCATAGAGTTCAAATGAGCCTAGGTGCTCTCTATTTATGTAACAGCTGAAAATTACTCAGTTTCAAGTTTCCATTGAAAATTGCGCCGTACACTCATCGACACGCCCTTCGTGATTCCCGCGATCTTGATTTCACTACCCTCCTCACGATCATTATACTTATATCATCCCGCCACTCACTTATCATTTTCTCCGTCTAGACTACTCTCGACCGAAGAAATAAAGAAACAGGAGAAAAACTGTCCAAAGTGAATTCTTCCGCGCGTTCACACCAGGAATCTCCTGCTTCCTCGAAATCGTTAGGGGCCATAGTCTTGGCCGGCGAGATGAAAATCATTTCCCCCTCGACGCCCTCACCCTCTCGTGTAATTCCAAGCTCGCCGCGGTTTTTCTCCCGGCACGACGAGGAATTATGCAAATCCGCGATGCACCATGACGAGGAGGAGGTGGATCGCCATTAGCCGTTTAAGGGATTCGCAGTGTGTATATAATACGAACACACGCCTCGTGGCCTCTGGCCCTAAGCGAGCCACGGTAGCCGCGGGTTTAACACGGACATTGCTATCGGCCGACTCATCGGCGACGCCCCTCGATCATTGTCATTAACCCTCTTAGTACCTCGCCGTTCTTTTTCTGTTTACCATCCAGGAATACCTTGGAGAGTATGAACGACGTGCCGGGATCGACCTTGAGCACCTGGCTTTATCGATACAAAGAGCATCGAAAGTTAAGCGAGCCCCGGCACGACTCGGATAGCCCTTATCGACATTATCGTTTTCTGGCCAGAAAAGGCGGCTATCGTAAAAATCGGAGCTTCGAAATGCGCGTAATACCATCGGCTCGAACATCGAACATCGAACATTGTGCTCTTCCGATTACTCGGGCCTGAATCTGATATACGAGCTTAAATGCCCCACGGCTCGTTGATGTAATTCGTTATAAGATGTTATTAGTAATGGTCTTATTACTTCGAGTTGAGGTATTATCGGAAAATACGCCGTCGATAATTACAAGGTTGGCCGTATTGAGGAGGAAGATGGATCTGCTATGTAGATTTTTCAGGACAGAGGAAAAGGGGCTTTCGCAGGATGGACGGTATAACTGGTCGAGAGGCGCGTGTTATGACATCTAAATGCAAGTATGCGACCGCGATATTAATCTGCCGTGATACCAGTTTGACGGGAATGCCGCAAAGATTCTAATCGGGAAAGACCGTGGGGAGAGGGGAGGGGGGGGGCGAAAAATTGGTCTTTAAGCAGCGGTATTTTCGCAACGTTTCCTGCACCCAGTGATATAACCTAAGCAATCAAATCCCGCGTGCGCCTCGAGTGCGCATGCGCAAACAACTACCCGCGATTTATGTTACGCATATTTCCAGTATTAATTCCGGCATTGATAATGACGGGAAACCGTGAGAGATAATATTATCCGCGATTTGCACAACCGCGTCGAATCGTTCGCGCATAAACGCGTGATTTTCTCACTGCATTAATTCGCAATTCCTGAACACGTCCCAGTTTCGTTAATTCGATCGCGCGGCGCAACAATCGGATAACGTCAGACATCTTAAATATCTAACGATACATCGCGACGAGGAGTATCCAAAAACAGGTTAGACCGTCTCTCGTACGATCTCAGCCCCTACCTACAATCGTGCAAAGAATATTGAATTAAAACCAACTTCATCCTGAACGAGAAATACACGCTACATATCGCACAACTTTAGAATTAATTCAATAGCATCGCAGCTCCGGGGTTAAATAGAAGATTTCAAGCCAAACGAGCATAACGATCGAAGCGAAGACCCCAAAAAAAAACATTTAAACCGCGTAATTTAATCAGCAGCCAAGCAAAGGAACCATTTGAAGCATATCGTTCGATCAGTGCTCGATCAAAGAAATCATTTAATCCCTATGATTCAATCGGTACCCGTACAGCCACGTCATCCTTTCCGCAACTATCGTGGACCGTTTGTCTCGTCAGGCTGAACTTTTCACTCGGCGCGGCATCTTCCTGGAGAATCGTCTGCACGAAACGCACGCGGGTCGTAAATCCACGAGCACGTCGTACGCGCTTTGGCGATGCGGCAGGAAGATCGATGGAACAGAAGGATCCTCGGGGATCGGCTTTGATGTATGTAAATGCAACTCTTTCTCCCCCTCCCTCACCCTCTTTTTCTCTCTCGCGGCATCCACCACGGGATTCGCCCCGCCCGCGAGGCACTTTGTGTACTTATTACGATACATCTCGCAGGCCGGAGCATTTCTTGGGTTCGACGTCCGGTCAGTACAGGCAGCAACTGCAGCTGCAGCTGCAATGCCGCCGGAACCCGGACTTCGTCTGAGTCCAGTACCGTAGAAACGGCGCCGGTCTCCCGCGGGCAACTGCGCCCAGTCCCCTTCCTCCCTCTGTTTATGGGAAAGCGCTTGTCGCGCAGGTTCGTTGATCCTGGGTGAACACGATTTAGGAGACACTTTTGGGGAGGAGGGTGAAAACAGTTGGGTTTGTGTTAAAGGAGGTGTAGTAGAGTAAGTGAGTGATTAAGTAAGTAGATGTAGCGAAGATGTATCAGTAGATAAAAGATAATCGACTGTGCGGTTTTTGATTGTTAACACAGAGATTACTACTGGATCATCAAAACTTAGAAAAATTCGTGGAATTTGTGAGGGTGCATTTTTGGGAAATATTCGACGTTTTATGGCGATGTGTGAACGAGGTAATGGATATATTTACTTTGGCTATTCAATCAATATTTATTATATATTTAAATGTATTGATATAGTGGTGGGTAGTTTTAGGATTATAGTCTTATAATCAGCGATAGTTTGGCTAGAGTATTAATCTACCTGATACCAAGCGGCTCTTTTGAACTTTGGTAGTATCCATGTTTCGATGTTACCTCAACAAAGGTCGGATATGAAATAATTCTTCTGAATTCGTTAATCATTACCTTACTCCTCTCTTCGCGAATGATCATCGTAGGTAATGCTTCCTTAAAGCCATTGAAATTGGCACTCTTAATGTTCGTAATACAAGCTTGATGATAACGATACATAAAATCTACCATTTGAGATAAGTTCCCTAATGAACTCGTCGAAGATCTTAGTCGTTGATCAGAAGCCTGGACCTTCATTATGAGTAGTATATGTGGCTCGAGGAGCGTTTCCTTGATCCTTGATAATCATACGTTTGGTACATTAGAAGCGCGCAGCTTCGTCGCACGTGTAAAATGCGCCTTAACCAGCTTTAAAGGCGGATGTTAATTATCTTGCACCGCTACGACGGGACCCGTGTGCGCGGAGGAGACTAAATATAAATTCTGAGACCGCGGAGGACGACGGAGAATGGAAAAAAAAATTGAGAAGCGAGGAAAGCGTGGAAAGTCTCGCACGAACATTTGCATCGAACGGCCGATCGAAGCCACCGGAATCTCGTAATAATCCGCAAACCACGATGGTGCGAGTCGAGATTCTTCTGGCGTCGTTAAAAATAAACCAGGACCGCCCGTATCATTGCCTCGGAATAAAACGTCGTGGCAAATAAAGTCCTGGACCTGTTTCTGCGGATGCAGAACTCGATCACGGATGTAACATCCGAATATTTCGTTATCGCTACGTCTTGGAGAATGTATATTACGCGTCTCAAGATAGATATTCATAAATCAAGGAACTATTGTACACGGTATGTACATCAGGAATGAGGAAGTTCTTCAATAGCAAGAATCACATGTACTACTGATACTATATACTACTTTTTATTATTTAAAATATTATTCAGATATCGTCTAAAAATCATATCTAAATATTACTTGAAAATCTATTTGTAGATCGTAAAATACGCGATCTACTTAAGTAGTTATATAGTCTAATATAGTAGTCCCATTGACCCAAGTAGTACCTTTCAAAATCTAATTTATACACGATACACGTCGAGCCACTCAGAAGCACACGATATATAATTACACGCACCATGCATTAAATTATGATCACTTCTCACTTCGGGAAGTAATGACAAAAAATTCAGTGAATAATTTTGAAAGGACGAAGTCGAACAACTCCAATGGACCACGTTGAAATCGAGGACAATCGAAACCAAGTAAACTCATATCCGTACCTTGCCATCGGAAAACTTCCACGAGAAATGATGGAGTTTCTAGAAAAACGGCATTAGAAGCTGATTAAAGGCAAAATGCGGGAGTCATTTTAGAAGAGGAGGAGGGGGGGTGTTCAGTTGCACCGTGAATCGCACGCACGCAACTGACAGCCCGGAATTATTTCCTCGAGCAGAACCGCGGCGTCGATTACGCAGCGGGTCTCGCCAGCAGAACGCGGGACCATCAGGCAAGGGCCAACCGTCGCGTGCGATTCCTCGATTGTGACTAATCTCCGGTTGCACTGTACAGCTCGCGAAAAGAAAATTGAAAAAAGGAGCGAGCAAGAAGGCGGGCCGACGAATCAATCAAGCGGCGATGAAGCGTTCCTCCTGAAAAGTAACCGCCATCCTCCTTGCTCGAGTTTTAACGAGCGATGATCGATGTGTCAAACAATTCAAGTCTGTTGATTTAATTTCAGAAGTCTGCCAAACGATTTAATGATTAGATTAGACGAATCAAGGGATGTTAAAACGATGCTGAACTCGATATACTTTGGTTATGAAATTTCTAGACGTACACATAGAGAGAAATGATATAATATTTGGTCTTTGATAACGTATCGTTGTTGGAATCTTAAGCAATTAACAATTCAAGGTTGCCCAATTACTTGAAATAACTAATCGACTGGTGTGGGTGAATACTGTTATGCAGATGTACGGCTGCCGAATTGCAACTTTTCGTCCTAAGTGTGCCAATGAAATTCAGAAGTGGCACACGGTGCATGACAATGAGAGAACGGCATAATTCCTGGTGGTACGTGACATCTGCCATGACGTAAAGGCACGCCAGGAAAACGGTGAGATCGTCGTTTCGTAGTTCCTTACATAATATCCACCTAGAATGGAGTTACAGGGCCAACGCCTTCCACCAGAGTAATTCATGAGGAAGACTCGAAAATTTCTATAACTCGACAATCCGATGATTCCGTGCAACCAACATATATTATAAAAAAAATCCTTCGTACTCAAATGTTACTTTAACCAGAAAAATCTTAACAGCATTGAGTATCCTTATCTTAAAAATTTTTTTTTTATATAAATGACGAGAATTCTTTTCTCACAGACATTCTGCTTGGTAAAAAGCTGTTGCCACGACGATCGAACTATTTCTTTTATCCAAACATGTTGATCGAGGATAAACGAGCATTGGAAGCCAACAGGTTTGGTAGTACTACAACGACTCGTGATAATGTGAAAGCAAAAGTCGATCGCGTCACGAGTCTGACTTCCAAGGTTGTATCCAAGTGTAACAGAAGTTTCGTCCTTTTCATAATGGCTACTTATTTACATTCGATGAATCTATCATGCGCATAGAAAAATATCCACGTTTCTCGTCATCGAATATACTCGTTAAATCACATTTATTTAGTGCCAACAACTTTCGAAAATCTGGTGTTGACACTGTCTCTCATGAAGTTCACACCACCGGGTTTCTTGCTGACACGATGTATTATTCACGATCCGCGAACATCCCACTGGCACGTCCTTCTAAATTTCAGTTTATTCCATTAGCGCGATAGATATAAATATTCACGAGAAATTCGTCGAATGCGAGTGACGCGAGTCCGTGCGTTGGACAAGATGACGACATGTCCTTTCCAAGAGCGTGGGTGGGGCAGACATCCCTGGCGCGACGAGGAATAAAATTTATTCTAATCTCCAGACCGGACAGATGCGAATGTAAACCTTCCCCACCCCATCCCTGTACACGCTCTCTCTGAGCTGTATTACATTTAAAATAGACGGACAGTCATATAGCATGTGTCGTACCATGACATAAGTATTATTGGCTCTTTATGGAAAAGACTTATACATTTTTAAACACACGCATTGCGAATATACCATAGCTATTCTTACCAAGGGAAAAAACATAGTCCGTCTACCATTCAAACACTAATCTATTCTTACCATACACATAATATCCTATAAGATTATAAACTTTCTAAGACACTAAATCTCCATATGTCTAATAGACTCCAAATCCAGTATAGCACTCTAAGTCTAATCTGCATATTCCGCAATGAGATACGGACATTCGCCAGCAATATGTCTTAACTAAATATCCAAGTTAATCCCCAGTTATATCCTGGAGACACCCAAAATTGTGACCCAGGACTCGATATTACGTATGTGGCAATTCGATTGGCTCCCACGAGAAGGCCTTACACGTCATCCTAGTCATCCGCTTGTCGCGTCGATGCTGGCGAATCGCCTTTGTCTATGCTAATCGCTTGCGAAAGACGAGAAAAGAAGTCGAGCCACGCGGTTGGGTAGCGGTGCGGGAAAGTCGAAAGAAACGGGCGCGTAGCGCGACGCCCCAAAACAGGTATTCCGGTGGGTGGTTTCCTTCGTCGATGGGCAAGATCGCGGCCTACTCGGTGTCCTTGAATGTGTCGGCCCCTAGGAGAAATCCAATTTCGCAGACGTCACCCGGTATACCCCGAAGCGAGGACCAAATTAGATTTCTCACCGTCCTCCTACGTCGAGGCTGGTATTCTTTTTTTCCTCCATTGGAAAGATAGGGCGCATCCTGATGAATCTAGAGGTTACTTTGTAATTCAATATTGTTCCATCCGCCATTAAAGGACTCGATGGCTCATGAGATTTACATTTAAGAATTTCTTTTTAATTTCTTTTCTCTATTGGAAAGATAGAAACATCACGACGAATGTAGAGTTTAATTTGTAATTTAATGTTTTTCCATCTGCCAATAAGGGACTTAATGGTTTATGAGACGTACATTTAAATATTTTTTTATCTCTACTGGTAAGATAGAAACAGCGTGACGAATGTAAAAGATATGTTACGTTTAATATTTTTCGAATGCCAATAAGAAATTTTTCTCAGGGTAAATTAGAAGGAGGATTTCGTAACCGCTTTGTTCTTGCAACAACTAGGATTTAAATCGAAGAAACTGCGCGACGATGCGCTTCGTACATCGGCAGATCAAACGTTCGTGCAATGTTCTCTCGAGAGGTGCTAAACTATCCAGGATTCGTGGCTCAATATTTACACTTAACATCGGCGAAGCTGTTCGGGCTGTTAACTCAATAAAGAATACAATGTCCGTGTGGTTTTGTAAATTTATACACCTCAAATATACGGTCGTTTTACTCGGAAACTTTGAGCTATGGTTGTCCATCTTAAGGGTATTTCGACATCGCTAATTGGTTGTCTAAATATAACAAAGAATACTTCAATAATAATAAAATATAAAATACATGGAGAGCAAAACGTATATCTGACAAAACAGAAGTCTATTTCAGCTGAGTGTAAAAGCCGGTTGAGTGTCGCGAGGAAGAAGAAGATCCGCCGTGATGTCAATTCTCACTTCTCAGAATTTCATTTTCCTCATTGAAATTCCATTCTTTGAGTAAAGTTCGCGACACGTCAAATCGACAAAGTGAGCAGTACTCACTGGCAATTGAAACGATTGAAAAAAGGAGTATCCTCGTGCGCTTGGAAATTTTCTGCTTGGATGAAACTATTATGCCATCAGGATACATAAGAGTGCGGGTTGCAAAGGAAAAGAATTGTGGATGAAGAGAAGCTTTCAAGACGAAACGCGGAAGGTGAGTTTCGCGAGGAAAAAAAGGGATTTGATGCACTGGATAAAAAGCTGGTTATCGAGGAAAAGGAAGCAGAGGAAAGTAGTACTCCCCGCGAGTGCTGTAAAGCGATTTAATGATGCGCGAACGGGGAGAAGTGATTTCACCTGGAGATCCTCCTCTTCGTCATTCTCAGCCTCGCTTTTTCAGTATCCTGCTTCGCTTCGTGTCGTCCTCCTATCTTATCCAACTCGCCTTTTCCCCTTTTCTCACCTATCTCCGCTTTCCCGTGCACTTTGGAGTGCAGCTTGAATATACAGCGCAACGCGGATTCACCCACGTGAATCGGATAAAATATCTTCGATCGCGAAAAGGTAAATGCCTCGGGTAGAGAATTATTAATAGGCATAGAAATTTGAAAAATGTTATATTTCTTTTTGTTTCGCTTTTGACGCTGCTTGCTGAAATCGTTCGATTTAGGATCAATCGTTTTGAAGTTCATTTTTGATGTATATTATATATCACAAAAAAGATTGTCCAGAGATTCTTGAATTCGTATTTCGCACACCATCCTAACTTTCCGAACGACACATTTACAAAGCACCTAATAAGATCTGTAAAATTGTCCAGCTTTTAATTTCCCTGAAATTCTAATAATTTATAATAACCTTTCAAAGGGAGTTTACGTGGAAGGTTTCGCTATATCCAACAATAAGTCCAGTACCCAGCGACTCTATAGAAGGACGGCAGAGAGACGACAAACGACGAGCAGCGGCGAGTAGATCACGGATGAAATTTGCTACTCGTGAGAGCACGGAGATCCGCGAAGGAAGCTACGCGCGAGAAAGAGCGAGATGATTCGAGCTTGAACTAGAAACGACAACGGCGATGCTCGCCGTGGTGGAGATCCTGCCTTTCGATAAGGGAGATCCTTTAATGCTCGATTCCACGAGCCAGCCAAGTCCGTAACATCCCGGAAAGGATCTATTATTATCCGTAATTATGACGTCACGATAGGATATCTGCTCGTGCAGGATAAATCATTTCCTGAAAGTACGTCTGGTGATCGTCCTCCTCGGCATCCGAATTTAATCGAGGAGGCTCTTTACGCTTTCGATGGTCTCATCGAGAGCCCATTAGATTGGCCCGATCCACAGTGCGAATCGAGACCTTGGCTAAAAATAAAGCTCCCGCGGCCAGAGAAGCCTTTTCAAAGCCCTCCTCCGCCATTAAGCCCACGCGAATCCTCGGATTTATCGCGCCACCTCGGTCAGCTCTAAACAAATCGCCGGCAGTCGCGCGCTTTGTATTAATTAATATCGAGGAGGCCCGCTAATGAAAATAAAGCTACGAGACAGACATCTGGGAGCGCAGGTCCATAAATCGTATCGGTGCTGCGGAAAAATCGTCCATCAGCTTCGCGCATCTCCGGGGGGTGGGCATCGAAGTCTAGAAGGCAGCAGCTTGCTCGTGCAACAAACTGCTCTTCTCATATACTCAGATACCCTCTCTTTCAGCAGCCCTCTGCATTGCATTACACGTATCGAAACAGTGACCCAGACTCTTGATTCTAAATCAATAAGTATCAACATCTCTACTCTATACATATTTATAATATATCCACAGTATATCAGAACAGCGGTTCACGCTTTTAGTACCATATTACACACGCATCGATCTCCCCGTTTGGCGGCCATTTGCATTGTATCCACGTACTTTAGTACAGTAGCCTAGTTCCAGAATCGAAGTAACAACATCGATCGAGCCTCTTTCAAGGGTAAAAGGAGGCTCCTCCGCGGTTTCCAAGGTAAACGGAAGAGATTATTCGGGTTTGGGGTTACGGATGAGCCTAGGTACGACGACCTCGGAGTAGACGGGGTCGTCGATACCTCGGCGCCAGCATTGTCCCGCGGATCAGCCTGGCGTCTCCGTGGCGCAAGTAGGTATGCCGGCTCTTGCGGCGCTGGTGGAAGAGAAAGAGGACGAGGCTCTTCAGCAAAAGAGGAGACGAGGAGACCGGTCTCGCGGCGAAGTTGCGGTGTATCCTTGCGAGCAGGCGTCCTCAGCCTGAAAAACCAGCCGGCAGAGATGGCTGCTCGCCCTCAGTCAGGGGTCAACGAGGTTGGAAGGACCTGTATGTTGATCCAATACAATCTCAGGGCCCCTACCAGCACCCCAGAGGTTCTCAGAGCCGCGATTGCATCTAATTTAATCGGCGCCATCGGATAATCCGCGAAACGGCGGAAATCGGACCCTCGATCTCCAGCCGCCAAGCCGAGGCACTTGCCAGGATTGCGAGAATTCGCGATCGGCCACGACGATCACTGGGATGTATTGTACTTTTGGCAAAACCCTGCACGCGTATTCTCGAGCATGCTCGTTGTGTATACACTCTAATGGATCCTGCGGAGGGTAAGAGCAGGGGGAGTTTGTTCAAGGAGGCTGTTAATATAAGTAGCTGAAGTGAAGGAAGCTTGGTAATATTTAAATAATCATAATTCGTGTGTATAAGACACTAGAGGAACAACGATGAAACTCGGGGTTCGATAGTGTATATGTAGAAAGACTCGTTAAACCCTCTCTATGCTTATTGTATTGGGTTGTTCGGAAAGTAATTTCGTTTTTTCCCGTCAGAGGACTTAATTACGTTTTTTCGAAACCAACTTCACACTTAAGCCGCATAACCATTATATGTCTTGAGAG
>JBCFXI010001608.1:0-46369 GCA_038496175.1 Ampulex compressa | reverse complement strand
TCCGCGGTTTTGAGAGGTCATGTTCAGGGGAGCGGCGTCGCAGGGTTGGCTCAGTCGCGCCTGACCAAGCGTGCGCTTCGCCTGGTTTACCGCTCTCAGCCGTGGCCTCTCTCGGTCCCCGTCGGACCCGCTCGCGCTCGCGAGAACTACTGGTGCTCTTGGTAAGAATTCCTCGCGTCGCGATTTTCTCCTTTCATCTCTTTCATCGTTTTGCCACTGCTTACGCGTTGGAAAGCGGGATGAACGACCGAATTTGATCGAGTGCTTAGCGTATTCTCGTAAGCCGGAATGAGTGCGTTTAGTTTAGTTGCGTGCGTAGAATGGAGGGATGGGTGGGGGGTCTCTACTCGCAGCAACCTCCACGTGGTGAGACCCGGGCAATCGGTATTTCTCGCGATCGAGGTATGTTCTCAAGATCGCGAGGAATAGCGAGCTAATAGCTGCGAAACTTTGTAAAATTTACTTGAAAATATTTGTTAAGTACGAACATTGTGTACGAAAACAAGAATTACTGAACAATAAATTTCAAGTTCTCCGATATGCACGATTGTTTTTCCTCCACCTTTTACACACATATATTATCCGATCTAAACAAATCTAGACAAAGTCAAGTTTCGTTGATCGCTATATTCTAAGTGTTATAAAAGTTCGATAATCGACACTCTCGTTCTTCCTTATATATGGCTCTGTGTTACTTTTACGCCTATGCAACTTCCATTCTGTATTAATCCTACTCATCCTACATCCTATTGTACATCTTACACTTAAAATGAGATCGAACACGATCCAATTACCCCCGCATTTACTAACTTAATACTTATTCTACAACTGATTTTATTTTATAATCGCTTCGATTACATTGGAAAGATGGAATGTTGATCAAACTTAAAATAATATCAGCAAGGTATCTTCAATATATCATAACATGTCCGTAAATTTTCCTCGAAAGCAATATCTAACGTTTATTTGGTAGATATGTCATTTATTCGCTACACTTCGCTACAAGTATCTGATTTTTATCCAAACGTAAACTCTGTCGACATGTGAATCGGCGATGTAGGCTTATGCTTCTGTCGATAACGGATTTGAGCCATTTTTTACTGGCTCAGCAAAGAAACAATATATTTTTCCCGTTATACTTTCGCACCTTTCTCCTCTCTTCTCAGCCCACTGTTATTTTTATAACGTTATTTTCCACTATATCTGTGACGGCTTTACGTATTTTTTTTAATACGCTGTGTCTCTCTGCAGAATTATTCTACTTGCACTGCGTATTTCTTATTTCGTGCACATTTCTGATCCCTATTCTATCTCACTGTTACGTAGAACATATTTGTTTTACTTTTATTGATTTTTATTGATCGTCATTTATTCCTTTTCATTAATTTCGTCCCTCCGCGCGGTTGCATTTTGCCCCGTACATTGCCTTCCCTACTGTAAGCCCTAATCATGATATTTCACCGGATTTGAGTTTCATCAGACACTTGTCCTGTACCTGTGCAAAGGAACTGAATGCGCTCCCTGACTCGCGTCGCAAGCATGGTAATTCGCCCTCGATGGTTAGCGCAGCGTAGCCACTGGAGTACCTGACCGGTTTACCAGCTTGCAATGAAATTGCCTGTGCTTCTCATCGTTGCATTTCCTCGTATCTGACGGATACGCGGCTGACTGCACGAATTCCGTCGAATTGCGTCGTGTCGTGAATACTTTTTGTTTCCACTGTATAATCAGGAGACTTGTGAAGGGCTGCCAAGTAATAAGACACGAGTTAAACATCAACACAAAAACTGTTTATTGTATATAAAAAATATGACGTGCTCTGTGTGAAACACGTACAACTTGTTGTGAAATATGTATATCGCATGTTTTTGTCTGAAACGCGTACGATCAACGATTGCACGTCCTGCGGTTAATCCTCGTCTCGCGAAATATTCATACGCCGCGTATCTAAACGAATCACTGCTCTCCGCTCTCTTAATTCTTCATCGATGTCTGATTCTCGAAGCGACTCTCTACTTAACTGCAGTTCCACGTATAGAAGAACCATGTATTGAGAGATTGTCGAAAGTCGCTCATCCATCTTTTCTTTTGTCTCAACGTCGATCAATAGTATTTTTGCTCGTTAAACGGGAGGTTATATGGAACGATCGTGGTAAGACCTGGACTCTCTTTATTCCTCGAGATCGAATAATATTTTCTAGGTTGTCGAGTATAACAAGGAAACTCGCTGTTATTTCGAAACAAGTATTAAAAAAACAAGTATCAAAGTATAAAAGAATTCCCTGACTCGTCAATAACTTCAATATTGTAAATATCGAGAGATGTAAACACAGCAAACCGAGTAAACCAAGTAAACGATTAACAAAGCGCGTAAATCGCAAATCGATCGAAGAAATGCTCGATTCAGACACCCGGGAGGGATGTTATTTTAATCTCGCTTTAATTCCAATTTCGCAAAGCCTCTTTCCTCTGCTTCAAAAGTAATCAAGCTTGGAGAATCCTCACGTTCCCCGACAACGAAGGTATTTTCTTACCCTCTATTTCTCATAAGGCATTCCCCTTAAGACGGCAAAAAGGATAAGGCCGGCACTGCTGCGCAACCCGTTATTATTAAAAGACAATTCCAGAGTGACAGGATTACAAGGGTCTCAGTAACTCGCTCATTGGATCGCCTTTCCACGTCCTTAACATCCGTTATTCCTATCCATAACTTCCCTATATTTAGTCATTTCTATGAGCGGCCATTTTATTTATAACCATCGTTTCCGATTATATCCTTCCTGGTCCAACCACGAAATATCGTACCGCTTTTCTATTTCATTAAAAGCCTCAAAACATTCAACACTCCGTGCAACCTGCCTCGAAGGTCGTCCGGAAATAAAGAGGACCCGCTGGTAAATCGAAAAGTGCCAGTGGCATTTGTCGTGTAAGAGATTGCGCTGGACGATCCGCTAACGACTCATTCACCCGAAGATCGGTGGGGATAAGCGGGAACGGTCATCCTGTCCTTAACGAGAAACTAAGGCGGGACACGTCGGGGACAACTCCGAGCTTCGAGAAATCCGACTCGGCGCGCACCAGGAAGCCGCAGCGGATGATAAGATAGAAGCGAAAGATCCGAGCCCATTGTAAACCCCCGCTGGTATCCGGCCGCTTTCGCAGCAAAATCCTCGGCACGGAGAGAGGAGTTCTGCAGCCGGTAGTTTTATTGTACCTGGAAGTACCTCTATCTTCCAATTTGTTACGCGCGAAGAACGAATGCATTATCGAATGAACGACTGAATCAACGAGGTTGCGCGAATTCAAATTAAACTTCTCTTGTATGTTTGTAATGTATCGTATCGGGAGGGTTTTGCAGAGGTATTTTTATTATGAAGAGATAATATCATATATGGAATGTATGCATCTGTATGTTGGTTGTAATAAAGTTACTAGGTTGAGAATAAAGTAAAGTTTGTTTGTTATCTTAGTGATAATAGTGGGGAGTATTAAGTGCGTTTGATATTATAGTAACGCAAATTTGTGGAAGTTCAGTTTACAAGAAGAGTCATGTATTGCGGTATATTTCCATCTTACGGGGTCGACAAAACGAGGGTCCATTTTTCTTGTCATCGTGCACAAACTTGTCGCACATATCATTTTTCACGGTTTTTTCCTTGCAATAACGTCGGAAAACGGATAAATTTTGCCAAAAGCAATGTTTATCTTTGTCATGAGGAAGATAAAGCTTTGGACTCTACGTAGCGCAACGTCTATGGGAATACATTTTTACAAATGATCGAAATAACGTATAAATGGCGTATGTGATAAATCTGGCAAGTTTGCCAGTAGGTCAAGGGCGATTGCATAATTTTTTACGCAAATGCGTAGAAACGTTTAGCATAAACTTGGCAAAAGTTTCCTAACGCATTTTCGAGGGCGTAACTCGGACAATATTTGCAGTACGTTAGCAAAACTCTAGTTTCATCTTGATTAATGTTACTGGAGTTAGACGATCGTTAAATAAAGTTTGTAACACGTAATTCTTCCCAGTGGCTAAGTGGCACATCACGATATTTGAATTTGCGAGTAAACCAAAGGGAACCTTTGCAAAAATTATACGCCAGTGATGGTTCATAAATTCAACCGAAGAAATAAAAAAGAGTGTCCCAAGTTTGATATAGATGCATTTGTTTCTCAACAATCACCCTTACATTTTCCGAATTCCGTTGTGACAATTTTAACGATTAACCAAGCCTTCAAGATAAAAATGATCCTCTGCCACTGTAACTGCTAAACCTTCATTATTTTTAAAATATTGCTCAAAAATGAAAAGGCGTTGTTCTTCCATGTAGCGCTCCATATTTAACAACCTTGAACTGTTAGCTGCCACGCTAGTTTTCTTTTTTTCGTTGGCAACACTTTATCGCACAAACGGCGCAAAATTAAAAATTCGCGAGAATTCTGCGACACTCTTTATTATCAAAAGTCGGACATGAAAATTCTTTGTGACAGCAAGTTTTTTATTGCATTAAAACGAGCCAGACGACATTAAATGGACGAGCACCTACAACGTATAGTCTTTTCACCCAGATACAACGTTTCTAAGGTTCTGAGACCTATTCTTTCCTCAGTAATAAAACTTGTGTCTATATATATCGCCAAGCCCATAGAGAAAATCATATCGTATTATGTCTAATATTCGTACGATCTCGCCTAGTCTATAGCCGTCGGTGGAATGCACAGTTGCACGAAACCAAGCTATTATGACGAGTATCGGACGGTTCCGATCTTATAGACGTCTCGTGCATTCGCGATTTGACTAACCTTATGTAAAGACACGACGAGCCAGACAAACGTGGTTCACCATGAAGCTCTGATCGTGGTATAACTTACCAAGTACGAAAGCCGTGGATTTCATTTCTAAGGATTGCTCTCCTACTTTAATAAGTCTTCCACCGGTTTCCAGTATCTCGCTTATTTCCAATTAACCATAATTTATTTGAACCTGCGCAAAGATCTCGAAGAATATCATTTTTGATGCCTCCATAACTTCGAGATCGACGACGTTACTTTCGCGGAAAGAAGTTTACGAAATCGATGATTGAACGATAGATAGGAGGAAGGAAGAATAATGAAGGTCTGCTAATTGGGAAATTCCCGGTGATTGGTTCGAAGTCGGAGAATCGTCGAGGGCAACAATCGAGCTGGAAAGGGATTTGCTACGATTCGCCGAGTAATCGTTTAGTGTAGTTCAAGGGACATGCACCGCTTGAACGCCTGAATGGTCAATAAGTGAAGTTATTTGTTTTTAGGGAAAAGTATCCTGCTAAAAATGGTTTTAGCTCAAGTTTCTATATCATAAAATTATTGCTAAGCATAATCATCATCGTAATGCTTATTTTCAAAGAAAAAAATAAATAATAGAAGTATATCAAAAATATAGACACGTTAACTAATGCTTCAGTTCATTTGATTTGATGTATTCGAAGACTTTGATTTATTCTTTATTACTCTTAATCGCTTAAGCCGATAATTATGATAATCATCATTTTGCAACACTAACTTTAATCTGCAGTATTACTCTACAGATTAGAACTTTTCTCGTGCTCACAAATATTTCAGTTTCAAGGTAATATACAACCTGTAATTATTTCACATCGCTATACGAAGAATGTTTTCTAGCACCAAGTCCGCAAAGTTTCCGTTCTTGAGACGTTGCTGCCTACGGCCGCTCTATTTACTATTTTAATAAATGCGTAATGTGAAAATAAGGTAGTTCCATGTAAAACTTTCACGGCAGTAGTGTAAAGCCCTGTCATTCTGCGATTGTTCTATAAAATTCTTTATTCAGGTTATGCTTGTCAATTATACCCATTTCTGAGATCGCAAGTATGTTCAAAAGTTGAGAAGCAATATCCAGTTCTGTCCAATATTTTTCATAGATTCATTCTTATAACGAATGTTTCCATATGAAATATGTTTAACTATTGGTTTAATAGTCAATCTACGATAGCGTTACTTCTAAAACATGACAAATCTCGTCTGAAACATTTTTTTAAAGGATCTATTGTTCAGAAAGTAATCGATGTAGAATATTTAAATAGACCACCATATATATATTATGTGATATTTCGTTCAGAAACGCATTTTCTAATCATCGTAATAAATCGGCTGTCAATGAAAATCAATTCAAACACTGCTGTGCGGAACAAAATAACCCTTCGAGGATGTAAAAGCTCAAGAAAATAAAAGGACCTCGTTCTGCTTTGTTTTTAATCAATTATGCAATGCTTGCGTATCGCAGAGACCGGATTTCTTTATTCGAGGTGAAAATGTATGCACTAGGTCAGACGTTGATTCGCAGGAATGTATGACAGTTCAAAGTATTCTTGCCGGCAAAGCCTCGAGAAATGCCCCGGTAAATAATGAAACGTGAGTCGCATACTCGCCCTCCTATTGCTCGTATTAAAGTTGAGAAAATTCTTCTCTCTGGGGAAAGTTGCCTTCAAAATTTGGGGACCAGATTGGAAATATACACCGATGGTAGGTAAAATACTGTGTGCCAAAATGGCAATTTTAGGTGTCGTGGCAACCCGATGCCCCATGATTTGTGAACCTCTGATTTATACAATCCTCGAGATTGTTACTTTACTCTTTACACATTACTTTACACTTATTTTGTCAGAAATTTCGGTAGAAACAATTTTCAGGAGATGATTAATTTCGATTGCAATAGGAAAAAAAATAATACATTTTAATCATGCTTCTCCGTAAAAATTCTGGACAAACATTGACGAGTATAAAATAAATAGTCTACATCAAATTAATTGATTGCATTAAGTTAAAATCGTCTCCGTATTTCTAAATGTGTATACAATTGATAAATAGCTATATTTATCTTAAAATACGAAAATAAACATAACATTGGATACCGCACTATTTACAAAGTAAAATAAGCGCGGAAATTATTTATTTTTTGACCAAAAACAGTCAAATTGGGAAGGTGAATTTAATTCAAAATGTTTTTTCAGCCAGTCGTTCATTCGCATCCCATTTTCAAATTACCATTCGCATTCGCCCAAAATAGACGCAGTGCATTTAATCGAACAGAATGTGCATATCCTTGGAAAAAGGTCGATGAGGTGGCGAATAGGAAAGGCTTGAAAAGCCAGTCAAAGCCAACCGGCGAGATAGTTCAAAGAATAAATATTTTCCTTTTCTCCGCAAGACTCCATTCATGTTCAGGGTAAGTGGAAATGGCCGCAAGCGCGTTTATTAAAAAGCGATTAAATAAGGAGCCTTCTTTGAATCTCTCGACGAGGTATTGCGAGATCGAGATATTAGAAGGAATATTCAACTTTCTGTATTCGGACCATGTCTCACGGGCATCGCGAAAATTTATTGTACGACTCTAAATGTGCCTTAGAAGTGTCGTGATGTATGCGCTATTTAATTTACATTTAACAGGTTTAACAAGTTGCTGAAGATTTACATAAACTTCGTGAGCATGCATTCTTAAACACGCTTTAGCGGTTATGATATGTGCACACCTATATTATTATAGTTAATTTCACTGCAATTATCAGAATCGATACCGCGATATACTCGTTACGACTTTGCTTTTGCAATTATAGTTGTAGGTTGTACCGTTCAAAAGTAATTTTCTTCAATTTACTCCACTCTTCGTTCACAAGGCTATTTCATTTAAATCCGAAAGGCTGCGCTGTTGCGCCATATTGCTCTCGACTTTTATAACAATTGCGTTATCGCGATTATCGTAATACAAAATCGCTTTGAATTGGCCGCGGATACTGGAAAAAATTTATCGGAGTGTAAAAGCGATGATGGCAGGGCGGGCAGTAATTTAATCCATTGCGGGGGAGTATTAAACGCAGCCTTGCCTGCGCTAAATTGCTATTAACAATTCCATTAAACCAGTTAAGAAGCGAGAGGCTTTTCCTTGGGAAGAAAACTAGGCGTCTGGACACGGAATGGTATTTGATATTAAGCGACGCAGACGGTCGGGGAAATTCTTTCTCGAGTATACGCGCAGACATTTTTCTGTTCTAGGCATACTATCGCAAACCGGCATAATTTTTCTCTCAGCAGTTTCACCAACATGCCACGATTCTTTCTTCGAGGAGATTAAGCATTAATTCGATGTTCAAGGAACTTGCAACAGAGCCACGTGTGAAGGTTTGACCGTGGTTCTCAATTCAATTTTTTACTCTGCGAGAAAGAAAGTTTGCACAAGGTACATCTCGAGTAATCATACCGTAGCGATATGTTCCTTGAATAAGAATAACTATAAAATATTATGTCAATGAGAAAAGTGTGATTAATCAAAAATTGTATGGGAAATTTAGAGGCTTGATATTAAGGTGCTAATTTGTCGTATAAAATGCTCATGTCTCAATACGTTACATGATATAAAACTTTCAGGAGATATACCGGTATGTTAACAAGCAGAAACGCAAAACTGGTATATTATTTTTCTCCCCACGACCGTTCCTCCAACCTACATAAAGACACACGATCTCGCGTATTCGAAAAATCAACTTTACGATGAGAACCCACTCTGGACTAACCCGCGGTTCGTTACGAGTTTAGGGCGGACATTATCGGCGATCCGTCAGACGCGAATTTCTGAAAATCCTCGCCGGGTGGCAAAGTGTTAAACCGGCGCAGCTGTTTCGTGCCGCTCGCATTAACGAGCCGGCGCTAAGCTCATTCCGCCAGGCTGAACTTTAACTTCCAATTGCCGTCCGCGCGAGAATAATGTTTTCCCCGGGACGAGCCTCGAAGGGGAAGAAAATTGTTGGGGCCGTTTCTAGTGGCTGAGAATCAGCCGGAAAGTCGGGAAAGGGAGAGAGAAGAGGAAAGAAGAAGTACGGAGTGAGATCAAGAGAGAGAGCAAGATATAAAAGAAAGATGGAGCAAGAGTAAGGAAGAGAGAGAGCAAGGAAAAACAAGGGGAAAGAGAGAGAGGAAAAAAGAAAGATAGATAAAGATGGAGGAACCAAGATAAATCGAGAGAGAGAGTAAAAGAGAACAAAGGAGAGCATGAGACAAAGCGAAAGGAGAGGTTTTGTTTCTGTTAGTATATAAACCCGTCCTGTTTCTCCATCGGCGGCATTTTTCCTTTTAATCTCCCTAACGATCCTTCCTCGTTGAGCCAACGCAACCACGGGATGTACGAGGATGGTCTCTCTCTTTTCGATCGCTCGCCGCCAATGAAAGAGCCCCGGCTACACCTTTTCCCGGGGGACGATAAATTAGATTTCATGGCCGCGTACCTAAGCGGGGGCGCAGAGCCCTCGACTCGAATCATGCTGTATTCCACGCGTGTTGGGATAACGTCCTCCCCAAACGAATGTGGTTTCTTCTTAGGCAAAGTGGAAATTCGTAAGGAGGACTTTTGTCACGAAACGTCGCACGAATTCCGAGTGGTCCTGTCGTCGTGAGATTAAGGCGGATTAATCCTTTGGGATCTTGGAGGAACCGCTGCTCCAATTATCGCGCCTAGCTGCGTTTCTCTTACTGTTCGCCTCGTCGAGCATCTTGGTTCAACCCTGTCACTTTCGTCGGGCTGACAAACCGCGCAAACAATCGGGGGACGCGTAATTAAAAGGTCGCGCGATATTCATCGAACGGCGCTGGGCAAAATAATTGATAAAACACGCATGCGACTAGGAGAGGCTTGCAAGATAGAGAGCGATCTTGTGGATTATGCAAACCGACGTACTGCTTTTTATCGCTCGTCGTTCTCGACAATTCCTCAATCCCTATTCATTCCTGAAGCTTTTCGAAACGCCCAATTAGCAGTCTTGCCCGGGCAGAGGCGTTGGCCTATAGCGATTTTATATTTTCAGCAAAGTTCCCCTTTCCATTTTCTAGGCACCCCGGCGCGTAATGGTCCGCTGAATAATTCATATGGCGTTCCAATTGCGATCGAATAATTTTCAAAGCCCAAAAAGTCCGCGGGCAAAGTTGCGCCAATGAAATGGTTTGGCCAATTATTTACGCTTGCCCTTCCCCACCGTGATTTTCTGCTTTCGGGCCAACACTCTCGCGGCCGACGTCATAGAAACAATCGCAGTTATTCGGCCCACCGTAATTTTGTTTAATCCGGTCGACGGGCCATGAAACTGCAACACGTTGTGCGCGATAATGCTCTATTCCCGGTGTTTGCTTATCGGCTATTTTCACCTGGTACGGTTGTAGTGGGAAAATGGAAATAGCCATGGAGTTACGGGATTTAAATTCCACTGATTACAGCGGAATTTTTCCATCGAACCTGCATACTTTGGGTTCGGTGGCTGGAAATCGCGTAAAATTAGGTAGCAAAAGCGCGTAGTATATTAAAGAAATTCCCTGAAACAATATTTTGTACGTACAAAATATAAAGAAACATTGTTAAATGTTTTTGGTCGAATAATATTAAGTGACAAATGCTAAATTAAATCCTTTTACTAATCGACGTTGAAAGTTGAACTAATCATATGCGAAGGTGAGTGTTCTGAATTTTTTTAGCTTACTCATATAGAAAAAATGCCCATACTCTTTTTCTCCAATTAACGAACTAAAATCTATTTGGAGAAAGTTTTAAATTACATTATATCGAACGATAAATTTTGGAATATTTGAACCAAGTTTGTAATTAAAGAATCTTGCCGCAAATGTCGATCATGGACGTTCGATATTTTCCGCCGCCATGCACACCCTGGAGCTAATTAATTCGAAGCGCGCCTTAAGCGGGGTGCCAATCTAAAAGGCTTGGTGGATGTGGCCCGAGGAATAAAGACGGATGAAAAATGTTCATTGGCCGAAGCGTAGAAAGGCGCACGGTTCTTTACCGTTCGTAAATCGTAACGATATTAATTGAGCCGCTCGTCTTTGTCTCATAACTCGGCCGATCGATTCGGCGTTCTATGGCCTCCGTTTCTTACCCCTATACCTAAGGCAATAAGCACGACCCTGGAAGGAACGCGCTAATCCCGGATTCCATTTAATCTGGATTCCGATATCTAACAGGCTCGTAGCCGGAATAAGTCGAATTACAATGGATATACAGGGTGTTTCCAAATTCCCATTACAAACTCCTGGGCGTGTAGAGCGGTCCGAGTGCATTAGAGTTTCATAAGCGATTCATGCCGAGAAACGTATCGGTTACGTGCTATAAGTATACCAAAGAAGCGCTTGTCAAAATAACATTCTCCGCTGATAATGCTTTATTCGATGTGACACGCATACCGAGTTAATGCACAGCTATTATTCTCGTTGCTATGTAAATTATATTCGATCGCTCTCGACACTTCACTCTGCAATTGATTTGTTAGAAATTCTATACTTGTAAGGGTAGAGCGTAATGTGGCTTAAAGATAGATAGCGCAAGTGAAGACCCGTTTAATTTAAACCGCCCAAGAGAAACTTGAATAACTCTATTGCTAAGCTGTATGCAAAGAAGTTAATAGCTCACAATTGCGCACGCGTAACGCGGTATTTAAGTTCAACGAGTGAAATAAGCCTCTGCATACACTTTATCGCGCACGAGCTAAGATATATTCCCAGTGTATCCTGAAGTGTACGCGGTGATTCGCGAGCCGCGAATCGAACAAGATGAACTGGTGCATGTGCAAATCCAAGGTCGGGAGACAAATCCACGGAGCCGGTTTTTTAAAACTCTCGATTACCTTCGTTATTAAGTTATGATAACTTTCCCCCAATTTCGAGCTCTCGAGCGCCCTCGGAAAGCCCCGCGCGGTCAGGATGTCCGCGCGAATTAGCGAAGGATATTCGCCCGCAACCGGGCCACCACTCGCTTGGTTTATTTGCCAAATTATTCGCGCCGGAATAATTTCGTTCCGTCGCCATTTTTTTTTTCCACCTTCTTCCCTTCCGCCCTGCTTTTTCCGGATGGGCCGCGCGAGACAGGCTGGATGAACGCGTTATGTAAATTATCAACGGTTAAGGCTCACATTGTCGCGACAGGCACGGCCGCGAGGAGAACGGTCTACTTTCGGTTTTTCAATCCGCGGCTTTATACGAGGCGAAGAATACATCTCCGCTCTGGCATCGGCAAGGACGAGCGCGGAATACTCCGTTTTGTTCCTTTCCTTCCCAACTTTCCTTCCCTTTTCATCCCGCCCCCTTTGAAAGCGCTTCGAGTGTCGTATATTTGGATGCGCACTATCGACAGGACCGAAAGGTATAAAGTGCTCTCGTTAAGATATCCTCGGCCGTGAATGTTATTCGTGGAAACGACGGGCAAAACGCGCGCACGTTTACATTTGCGTGTAGCGAAGAAGACACGTATATGGCTTCGTTCGTTGAACATTACAATCGTGGGTTGCATCGGCGAACGAAGGGGCAAAGAGTGGAGGAAGCCTGAGCTTTGAAACTCGCCAAAACCGAAGCGCACCTGTAGAAAGGATCGCGTGGGTTCTCTCCTTTGATTATGAGAGCACCGACTTCCTCTGTTTGCGTATAATATCCTATTCTGCCCGGGGCTACTGCGCCGGACTTAATAAACTTTAGTTTGAGGCTGCTTACTTTTATTTCCAACTTCGTGCCCTTTTCGGTGCGCTCGCGAAAGCTAGGAAATGTTCGCCTGGATTCTATACTTCCTGCTTTGCCCGCAGGGAGGATTGCTTATCGTTAAATAATAGCCGAGTTACTTTCGTACTCCTCTCGGCAAGGCATACATTCCAGATAAAGGCAAGAGTGGTAATCTCGCTGGTGGAACACACTTGCGCGTCTTTATTAAGCTTACGAGGACTTATTGAGCAACCGATTGAATAGGTATAACACGTGGAATATTCAAACCGCGAGTCTCTTAAAGGATTTGATGAGCCAAGCCGTTTTTACACGCCAAACGTAATTGAGTTGAATTAAACGCGAGTCCAGCGGGCAAGCAGGATGGCTGTTTCACTGCAAAAAATAGTGATTAGATCTGTCTTAAAATCGAATTTCGGCTGAATCGATTTTGGTAGAACTTTTCGGACGGCGAATATATTTTAAAGATCGTCTGGTCCGTTTAATAGATCGCCTCTAACCGAAGGAATCTTATTAAAAGCTTCCACGAAGTAGATATTACAGGGTAAAATATCGCGTTTATTTCGGTTAGAAGTTATGGCTAACCTAATTTTGATAAAGCTTCCTGAGAATAGCCGTTCTAGAAAATGTCACCTACTTTTTCGATACTCCTGGCACATCTCTGCCTTATAGATAGTGAGTGTCAAAAATACATCCTACGCAAAAACGCTTTTTCTTTTGTACGAATATAACTTAGGAATTATTACTATACAAATTGACTACTCGCAAGGAAGTGGACGTAAATAGAATGTCGTTAAGTTCCAGAAAAACAGATTTTTATCTTTCTTTCACTTATGGTTCTCCGCTCAAGTTCTTCCAGCAATGTTGTTGCAACTATTAGGCATAACTCTCGAATATAAATATATTTCCATGAGTTTTTGCGACTCGAATGCAATGTCGCCTTACGCTGCACGATCCTTTCGTCCCTTCCACTGTCTTCGGATGACCAACTTAAATCGAAAATTAGAAGTGCAACCACGTAGGGGTCGGAAGCGCACGTGATCGGCTTACCCTCCCTGAAATACGTTCCACGTACGTGAAAAAAGGCGAACTTTTTGAAGTTGGTCTTAATTGGCAAATTGGGTATATCCCGAGTCTCGCGACGGCCCTTCGGATCTAGGCATCGAAGTTTGCCGTGGAAATAATTGACAAGCAGGTGAACTGAATAATGTAGAGCTCGTATTTTTGCCCGGTATGCTCCAAAAGGTGACACGAATATCGATCGGAAGCTGTGCTTATTTTTAGTCGATATGCCATCTGGTTCGCCCGCTGCAAATGTTTGGCGTACTGGCTTTCGAGTAAACGATTGATCGCAAAGACGCGGGAGAAGGAATAATCTCAGATATGGCTAAAATATTTTCTTGGAAATCGTTGAAGAATTTTCGCGTGGGCCACTATCTCTCTCTCTCTCTCTCTCTCTCTAAACTTTCCCAATATAAGAAAGCTTCTCTCCATCCCAGTGAGGATTTTCCCATAATGAAAATAAGTTCGCGAATTGGTTTAGTTTCTAGGATACATTTTTTCTGCCTCGATAGTCAAATGTCGCGTATTTGTAATATTTACGTTGCCCTGAAGTATTAGCATTTTCATATATAATTCATACATAATCAGTAATCAGCAATTTTTAGGATTCATCATTTACGTACTAGGGTTTGTTATCGTTAATAAAACTGTTAGCCAATATTATAAGAACGTTATCTCGAAGATAAAGCTTCTCGCTAGTGACTAATTCTTAAACCAGACTCGTAGCTTCGAACTTATGGATGCATTATCAAGTTAGCAGAGTGATTGTAATTATAATCCAATTCGATGCGATTGCTCGACGCTAAGATCAAACAATCGCGCTTCTGTTCGTGCAACGTCGGCGTCTCAAGCTATTTCAATTCACGTTCAAGCCTTACCAAACGTCGTTAGGTTAACGATGTTTTCGAGAATCGTGTGCGTTGTTCTTTCAGCAGTTTGTCGTTCTCTGCATTAAGCTCGACAGCGTGCGACTGCAATTTATTATCCGTAGGCGCATATCTCTGCCAAATAGGGTAGACGCGGGAGGAAGATCGATGGCTTTCTTGAACGAGATTGGATTTTTTTTCCACGGCCAAGGCGTTTACTCAGCAGCACCATTCATCTTGGGTCAATGGATTCCAGGCGTACTATCAGTTTTAAGCAAAACAGAGGAGCCAAATTAAAAGTGCTAAACGATTGTTCCTGCGTGGCATTAATCTTTTGGCTGGTGTCCAACGTAAAAAAATCGCGTGCAAATAGTAAATCATTCCTCTTTTTGCTAAGTAGGTGGAGTTCTAATTGTTATTCCGTCATTTGTTTTTGCGCTACTATTTCTCTTCATATCTTTCGCTTAACGAATGTAGAAAAAAAATAAACGTAAAACTTCCGTAAAAAGTGAACGTCATAAATATTGGGCTATGTAATATCTTTTATTTTTATTCTTCTGTCAAATGATTTTTACCGATAAATTGGATACAGTGAATTTCGTGAAAGTTACGAAATTATTTTTTTGAAGGAAAAACCAATCTTCTCATGATTTGCTCGATAAGTATTTGTTGGTATATGTGTTATGAGCGATAAATAAGTATATCAAAGTGCATATGAAGAGTTTAATAAAAGTCAATAATTAATAGATAATTAAAATTTCACTGCTGATAGAACCATGGATTTTTTCTCGTGAAAGTGTCAAGTGACAACTGTTCGATTGAGTAGCGATGTTTGATTTTAACCGATCGTTGTTTCAATGATCGCGCAATATTTGCTTTGAAATTTTCACGCTTATATGTAAAAGTAATTACGGTCCAGTTGAAATTTTTTTCTCATTATTTCGTGCTTATGAAAATCCCATCGATCTTCGAGCAGCTCGCCTCCGATTATGCGTATTTGAAGCAGTAAAATTCCATCAACGAATAAACAGCCGTAAATTTAATTTGTTATTGCTCGCTCTATTTTATGAGTTTTTCGTGCGAGAGAAAATGTGCAAAGCTGGTGAATCAAAAGGTCAAATTCGTTAGTCAGTCGAGCCATGTGTAACCAAAAATCATTGCTGGAATATATTCCGGTGATTTAATCACGTGTAACGTGAACAGTGTTAATTGATTTGTTTTTTTTATTCTCTCTTTCTAAACCGTACAAAGAGAAATATTGTTTAAAGAGCGTCCGTTTGGTATTTTATTCAATGCCAACTTTCTAGCGTGGATTCGATTTTTCCTCGATCAAACTTCGAACATTCAATTGAATTTCCATATTTTGGGCAAAGTGCCCGTGAATTATGTCCCAAATGCAAAGAGTACGTGCAAACCCGAAACAAAGTGAATAAACTAAGGGATTTAGAAGACGCAAACAGAAACGCCTTGTTTGACTTTACGCCGGTTAATTAGTAAGCGCCTTTGCTTCCCAGTAGTTGTACGTGCCGCCGAAATTTTGGATAGGAGGGAGGCACGCACGAGGAATTCACTTTGAAAACTTTCTTGCCGCTGTTATTCTGGGGCGTTTATTATTATTTTTGATACTTGTTCGTCATTTTTGCTCTCCTTACAATGCCCAGCATTCTTTTATATTATAAAAGACCCTGGGATGTCTTTTTTATTTTTTCAATTAATCTGAATGTACGAAAACTACAGTTGCAGCAATATTTAATAATACATATAGTATTAATGTAGCGATTAATAATCTTGTGCCGCCATTTATTTAACAAGTATGTTATAAAATCTGAAAAAAGCTAGGAACCATGATTACGATTCTTTTTTTCCCTCGGTATATTTATGGTCGATCATCATTATTAGTGAAAACACTTTAATATTATAGATCAAATAAATAATAAATCGGATATATTGATAATGCATTAAACAGCGAACCGTTTGAAACATCAACCCTAAATTTACTAACTTAGTAATATCCAATATCTACACAGTATTATATTCCTCGTATCAGCAGCATTTGTCGTTACTTTTAACGATAATAACCGTAAAATGGAGTTGCCGCAGTTTGTATCGGCGTATCGTAAGCGCATCGTGTGCATCGAATTCGCTTTCGTATTCCACCTATGGTCTCAGACCGATCAGCCAAGGTTTTCTCGTATTTGCATTGGCGAAGGGCGGTGAGTGTATTTGCATCCAGAATTGGATACGCGGAATAACGATAGCTGCGTGTACGTGGTAACAAAGTGGCATGTTGCGTCGCGTCGATGGGAATTTGCAGTTTTACGGAAAATCGATAGCCCCTTTTTTCTTATCGCCTTGCAGTCTGCGCGCGTCTCGAGTTATTTTCCCGCGCCCTTATCCTTTTTGTACGTCGTTTTTAGAGATACCGCCGGGCGATCTTCGATATGTACGGAGCTCAAGAAATAGATACAGTTCGATATCATTGGACTTTGAATACAAAGCCTGGAGGATGAATTTGAGAAGTAACCAAATGAAAGACAATACACTGCTTATATAGTTTATCAATACAGCGTGGTTTTTAATCGTGACTGCAGAAAAGAGGAATTTATAGGAAGAAATCTCGCACGTTCATGTATAAAGCAAACCAACAGCCTACGTTCTCATTCCCTTGCGAAAGAATGCAGCTGGTCGTCTATTATATCAAATTTCACTTTCACGAGATGGTCATTTAATCGAGAACATGATAAAGGAACGAGTAAAGAAGCGAGGAAATCTATTTTCGTCGAACGACGCGCAACGACGGCGCTCTAACATACGAGAATTCCGCGCCGATTTTCGACAGACCCTGCGAGGATCGATTTTAATTAAATTAAAATTCGCATCATTCCAGCGGCTGATATTCAGCTTTACCGTGGGCCGCCCTGCCAATTCATTATCGCCCCGATGGGTACAGGATTGTTGATGCATCTACGGCCGTCCCGATAATTTGTCGGTTTGTTTGAACACAGTTTAATGGCTAGACGACGTTGGATTCTGCGGTTTAAGTGGGCGCCAAATATTTCGCCCGTAAATACCGACTAATGGTCGTCCAATGCATTAATAGTGCTTTAGACGTACAATTCTAATGTGTGCTCGTTTGAGCAGTTAGGTCGTACGAATTCATGCGCATGCGCAGAAAAGTATGCCCTTAAATTTCTTAAGGCTTATTCATCCCCAGCGGCATACTTGCATGATTATGTGACCGGCATAAAAGTACCGGTCCCCCGTGGCTTGCTTATTATAAACTCCAGTTTCTGCCAAGTCGTTAACGCATACACGCACTAAGTTAAATTACTTTTCTTGGGTAAGGAGGTAGAACAATGTTGTCCTGTCATTAACTTTTGCCTTGGGACTGAAAAACAAACTAGTTCTTCTGCCGAACCTTGTTTTCACTGTTGAATAGAAATCCTTTTTAACGTGCAGCTTCCTAAAGAAAACTCATCTGAATAATCATCGTACTCGAGAGTATTGTTTAAAATAAGAATACGGATAAAACTTGCGTAATCAATGAAATTGGGTGCCTAGTATTTTTTATTTTTTTTTTTTTTTTTTATAATTACAATCTATGCATTGAGATATTTCTAGCTCTTCACAGCATTGAATTAAATATTTTCCAGCTTTATAAATACAATATTAATCTACCTTTATAAATATATTATAATCGAGTGTCGAGGTTTCACGATTTTCCTCGACAGGAACGAAATAATATTCCGTGTTTTTTATAATTTCGAGGGAAAAATATTTGCATCGAGCTGATAATTCTCGCGAGCCCGAATATATTACGTCTGGGCTATATCATTTGCATAAAGCTCAATTCACGAGTGCCTCATATCACGAACCGAAATAACGGATCGATTCGCAGTTATCGGTGATTTTGAGAGTAATATAAAAATACAACTGGCACGGCTATATCGTGGGACGTTCTATTTCAAGGTTACAAAACGTTTTCTGCTTTAGACATACGGGGCTTTTGCTTAAAATGTCGGGAAAATGGGGGACGTGACCTAGAATAAAAAATGCGGGTATGTCGGCCGACTGTGACACGTGAAGAGCACTTGAGTGCTACCAAAAAATTAAAAGGTTTCTTCTCGAAGAAAAAAAAAATGGCTTAAAGTCCTTTAGCAGCGGGGATATCAGTCTTGAATTTATTTAGGCATGCACGATCGAGCGCAAATACACAAACAGAGAACTTTGGTCTCATCCGTTATTCCTCGACAAAATTATCCAGCTTACCAGCGAAATCGTTAGCACATTAATTCTCATATTTCTTCGCCAGTCGTTATTAATGTTTCATCATTAATGCATCATCTATCATAAAGCATTTCTCGGATTCGTCCCATCGTTATTATCCACAACTAAAATGCAATTTCATTTCATCCTCGTCCACAAAGGCTCATCAAAATTGAAGCACCAAGGAAAAAACATCGTACACACTTGGCGTGCAAGCAAAATCTCGTTGTTCAAGCGCCGCATCACTCTAGAGCTGACCGCTTATTATTCAGCATAATGATACTCGTTACGTGGCACATGGTACCAGCCATGTTATCTAGATTCATGGTTGCTTTACACCAAGCCCCGAGCTCAAGCAAAGCTGGTTCCCATAGCGGGGTTCACACTTTCAGAATATCGTTACGTCGGTCGGTTCAAAAGCTCGTTGCCCGATCCAGGCACGATGGAGAAGAGGAAATAAATAAGCAGACATGCGAGCTTCTTTTTTTGCCCCACGAAAGTTTTTCGCACAGACGGGAAAAAGCGAAAGGTGTTTTTCCGGAGAAGAGAAACTCGTCTCTTTCTCTCTCTCTCCTTTTCGAGGAAAAGGGAGAATTTTTGTAGCAAAGAAGGAGAAAGCACGCCCGGATGTTACGGACGTGAGGAGCAGGATTTATCGCGAATGGCGGAGGGGAAGGGTGAAGGGCTGGCAGGATCGTCTAGGTGGCCTCCATAAAGGTTTCCCTCGCGTGCTATAGATCACACAACCCCGAGAAGATTACGGTCATACGTAATCTCCTCGACACCATGCACAGTTTTCTAGCAGAGCCGTGAGATTCTCGCCATTGTTTCTATTTACTCTGCGAACGACCAGCCGTACGACACTCGCGACTCTACGTGCGAAGAGGCCATCTCTTGGCGGAATACGACGTGTCCTTGTCGGCGTATCAAAGAAAGAAACAGTCAGGCTATCGAATAAAGGCTGACTGGTGGTCTCTTTTTTTTTTTTATCGAAGCTTTTTGACGAAACATCAAAATGCGAGGAAGACATTACAATGGAAATATGTTTTATGAAAATTGATTGGGTGCTTGTCGAGCGTGTACTTCTGAAGTTATTACGGAGACTGGAAAGTATTGTCCTTTCGCGCAGCATCAAATAACCACGCGCGTTATGTGCAAGGCTATATAATTCATGGCAGTCTCTTTCATAAGCAGCGATATATTTCTTTGCAATGTATCGCGCTTTTTATGACACGCTCAACGACAAAATAAAACCGTAGTCCGGGAGAATAATACAGACTCGTTTAAAAACTAATTATAAAATAATTTTTTGTACCAAAGTACCCAGAGACAGCGGACACAGGGAGTATTATTCGCTTTGATGCACATTTCTCTTAGCAGTATGTTGCATATGTATCTTGTAATTCTATAAAAGAAAACCTGGCACAATCCTGGGTGCAGTTCTAACTTTAATCGTGGCTTTGCCGTCCAATTCAATATTTTAGTCCGTCTGCTGCACAAACAAGCGCGTGTATTCGTCATCTTCCGCCGACGTAGAATTCGATAACTCATGTCACCTTGGAGCACCGCTTACAGGAGCCCGATTGGCACACTCGATCACGAGCCATAAATATATAGCTCGAATCGGTTTACTTTCAGCATACCCTCATAATTCTCCATTTTATACGGTTACAAATCTACAATACAGCTCTATGATTATACATTTTAAATGTTTTAACTATCTCACTCGGATGAAAAAGATACTCTTTAACTTGAATCGTCTCTTAGAGTGAAACACTCGTGCATCTTGATCAAAAAAAAAAAAACACGCATATTTAGTGTTTCCCTTTTTGCGTTTGCGTAAGAGGAAAAAATAAAAACATGGTCCAAAATAGGCAATTCTTTTCCATGTTTGCAACGCCTGCTAATTAGAGTAGAGTCTTACTTGTTTTAGAAAAATGGCAAGATCTCTCGAATGTTAGTATTTTTAATGTAAACGATAGCGCGCTATAGTTTGTAAACGGGAGGTCTATCCGCTTTCTCCGGGAAGTACTCAGGGGATACGAGCAACGGATATGGACCGACCGTATTTATCGTACGATCATCTCTCCTCCTCAACTTTTCCATGCCGGATATTCATTCGACATGCTCGATGAATTACGGCCACGCCATGCAGCAATACGATGAAGTCGATAAAGCGATCGTATTACATCTACAATTTAAATGTTTTCCCAGATCCATGGATATCCATCTTTACGAATTAATCGATTCCTAGCATACCTTCGTAAATCCGTAATTCGTAAAGTAAATAGTTTATATAACGTACGATTTACATTTATCCTATATTAAAGTCAGCGTTTGACAGTCATAGAGATCAGTCCTGCATTCATTGATCCGTTGGTCTAAGTTCAAGGAGGAGAAAAAAAAGAAAAAAAGCACGGCACAAGTATAGAGTTTCTAAATAGAAAAATCGTGGAAACGCGTAAAGTAGGAATTGGTAAGCCGAAAAGTATTCCTGTGTAAGTATACGCGTTTTCTCAGCTTCGCACGGTGCAACGAGCAAACATATAGGTTTTCGCGACTTCGAGTATTCCAGGATTCAGTCGAGCGAAAATGCGGAATGGATGGATCAATGCTCCCACGAAGCGACTTCCCAATGTCGGAGGAAGCCCCGCCAGTTTTCATGCGCGGATAGAAGCGTATGAAAACTGATGTAAGTAAAGGTCGAATCGTATATAAGTCTTATTAGCCGGCAACATGTGGCGCATCCGTCACTTCCTGTCGGCGGGGGCGGATGCACAATCGAATTTTTCCTTCGAGGTCCGGCGCGTCGCAACGGCTGGCCGGATGTGCGACCGCGGCTCATCGCTAATGCAATTTCAAGCGGGCGGAAATTATTGTTTATTCCATTTATCGGAGTCCGGTAATTCGAAGCGGCCACCTCGTATTTTCCAGAATTATATTGAAATTCGCCTCTCGGGTTATTGTGATCTCCTCGAGCTCCTCGAAAGTGTAAATCCGCTCATGTATAATATTTTTAATATCTTTTAGGAGAAACTTTACTCTGAACGTTTGAAACAGCGCTGCGTATTTTTCATTTCTGCAGTAAAATGTCTTAGCCAATAAAATCTTCTGGTCGCTTTAATAGAGAGGAATTGAGGCGGATAATTCTTTTTAATAATAATTCCTTTAAACAAGAACAACATTTTTAACAAATAATTTCTCTAAACAATCGCCCGTTCCTCTTTCGTTGCGCATATACCTTAGAATACTATACACGTTTACACAACGTTTCAAACACCATAGCAGTCGCAGCACGCGCATTATTGAAAACAATCCAGGAGTTATACGCAGTTTCAATTCGAACTCATCTCCAGATACTCCCCCTTACCATCGTAAGCGAGCCGCGTAATACAAACGGTGTTTGCCCGCAAAACATGATGTTTGCACGGAAAACGGCGGAAGAGCGTCGTAAAGCGCCGGAAAATTCGTCTCGCGGTTTCATTAGTACGCAATGGGGGAGCGGAAAAGTTTTCCAGCATAGGAAACAAAAAAAAAATGGAAGAAAAAAACACACGGCGAATCTTTTCGAAGGCAAATTCCGGTTGGTATCCCCCCTCCCAGCCCAGCCCCTTTTTCCAGAAATTTTCCAGAAATTTTCCAGCCATTCGTATCGCCGCTATTTTATCGCTCGCGCCACCCAGAAACTTTGTGCCACCGCTTGAACGCCGTTTGGCGCTCGAAAGAGAGAAAGACAGAGACAGAGAGAGAGAGAGAGAGAGAGAGAGAGAGAGAGAGAGAGAGAGAGAGAGGGAAAAGGAGGAAGAGGAAAATAGGAGGCGACGACGCTTCTGATTGAAATTCAACGTCGCGCCCTCGTGCGTTCGTCGATGAGAGAAGGAGCGAGCTGGAGGTTTGGCGGAGAAAGAGGAGGAAGCGGAGGAAGGATGGAGATGAATTTGGGCTACAGGGTCGAGCCGCGGAGATTGCACGGATGATAATGGATTATCCATATCCTCCTTCCTCCTCCTCCACATCCTCTTTCACCCTTTCTCCCTTCGCCAAGATTAATCTCCGCTTAATACCAGTGTCGACTTCATGAATCAGCGTCGGGCTTCTTTCACCGGGACTTTCTTTCATGCAAATAAACGAGAGGAGTCTCTCGGCGCTCAAGGCGCCTACGGAGTTTTCGCTTTATATAGGTATACGCGATGGCCGAGAGACGTGCTTGGCAGCGCGCGGTTAGGGGCTTCAGCAGTTTTCCCCAGTTTTGGGATTTGATGTGGGAAAAGGCGCGGCGTTATCGGTCCTTCGCGAATGACGCCTCATCGCGAGGCCTCTGCTCGTTGGAATTTTGCCATGATTTATGGATTTTAAGATTGGTGCTTCGAGTGTACGTAAATCGAGGCGCTTTCGATCGTGGGGTTTGTACTCGTACGCTTGGATTCGTTATTCGAAACGGGTTTACTCGGTTACTCGGTATATTTAATCGCGTAGCTTTAGGGGGAGATATTCCTCGTTCGTACTTCGCTCCCTGAGTTTGAGTTTGTAATTTATGATAATGTACACGAGCGTACTTATTGGTCTTGGACTTTTCCGTGATTCTAAGAAAAACAAAGGGTAGTCGGTTGATAATTAGGATAAGATAGTAGGATGCGAAGATCGATCGATAGACTGTTGATAGTTGATCTATGTCTGATACATAGATATCTCCAGTGTTCCGTAGGAATAAATGATGAAAAAAAGTTAGCAGCCCGAGAAGGAAGAGTTCCCTCCAATTTGCGCGCGGTTCATAGATCCAAGAACGAGGCCAGAATTCCAGGGATTAATCTTTTTCACGTATTCGTTCTTCCACGTTGCGTCGAAAGATACGATGTAAAGGCGGTGCCTTGAGGAAAGCTACGTTCCTGGCAAGACGCCAGCCCCTCGTTGCGCAGCTTTTCTAAATAAGTAAAAACGTGTGGGAATTAGATAAAGCGTCAGCCTCGTTATTCCTCCTTCCCAACCGAGCCCTATCCCGCAGACCCAGGATCAAACGTGAAAATTATCTTCGAAGGACACCGGGGCCCTGGTAAATACACCGGTACAAAAGCAAAGCTATTTGAAGTTCCTCAGAAAGTAGTACAAAACCGTTCAATTTGGTCCCGGCGGATCGAGATTACATTTCAACGCTCGTGGCCCAGGAAGGAGAGAATTTTGGTGGCAGTCGAAGCGACAGTTTCGGAGTGTGCAGCTTCGGTTGTCGATAAAAATTTGACCTAGAATCGTAAAACTGTCTAAGCCTTCGAACGCAAACGGCTCGAATTACACGTACGTACACATGGAGCATCTCTTATGTACCTTGGCTCGGAGATATATCGCGAGAGACAAGGCCGGACCACCGGGAATGTCAGGCTCGTATAAATATCGAGAGAATTCGATTTTCCGAAAGCGCTCGACAGATTTACGAAGGTGGATTTATCGGGGACGGTGATGCTCGACCTCTGATATTTTCAGCGTTAATATATTCCGTAACCCGCGGATCCGTTTGGCGAAATCAGTATTATTGGGGGAGCTCGACCTGAGGTTGAAATATACGGCATTTAGCATTCGCGGTGTCGCGTATAACCGAACTCGCGGATTCGATTTGTCGAGGGAAACTTAATGGTTAAAAGCCGTGATTGCTGGTGGAGGATAAAATATTCCCATGATATTTGACCGAGGACGATTATTTGCAGGCATGGCGGTATTTTTGAACCCTAAGATAATATTTACGGGATCATCTCCGATTCGAGTAATCGTGAATCTGGTTGAAGCGTATTCTGAACATCTCGACTCGTGGCCATAGGTTTATTATAACGTATCTATCGATCATCGCTGAAGATTAGGTATGTTTTTAGGGAGGTGCATTCGCCAGTGCCAAGGTTACTCCTCATTCTTCGAGTTCCACGTAAGTACCTTGTACCGATATCTCTGCTTTTCATATACGATACAATTTCAATGTCTTTCATGGTAGAAACTAATAATACTGAAAAGGAACGTGCACGATTCACGTCCTTTTGTTTCATTTCCAAAGTTCTCCGTATTGAGAAGCTCGAGCACACGAAATTGTACGTTACACGCCTACTCGTCCTTCAAAGTATCTCTGTATTGCGCATAGAAAACTTATGGAACACCGAGCGAGTTAACGACAATAGCTTAAAAGCGATCTCCTTGAAACTTGTCGGCTTAGGTGGTTGCCTGGTTTGCCCAAATCTAAGCACGCTCCTGCCCAGCGACATCCCGAAGCAGGCCGCGGTCCGTCGTAAAAATGTCGACGCTGGAATTGTAGGGAAGCGAATGACGAATGCCTCTTGCTTTTGTGCGCGCTCGTAATCGTTCGGTGGTAACGCAAACGTGCGCCGAGGTAGACGCAATCGGTGCTCCGTCGAAAGGGTCCTCGGTCGTATCAAGAGGATACGAGATTGCTCGGTTTGCGTATGTGTGTGTGTGCGTGCGTGTCTATGCTGCGTAAATTCGAGTCTGTGTTAATTTGAGTCTGTGTGGATTCGCCTCTGTGTGTATTCACGTCTGTGTAAATTCACGTCTGTGTGGATTTGTGGCAGTGCGAGAATTTCTGTCTGTGTGAATTTGAGCCTGTGCGAATTTGTGGCTCTGTGATTTTGTGTGAGTTCCTGGCTGCGTGTACGCGTGAGTCTCTGTGTGTGTGTGTGTGTGTGTGTGTGTGTGTGTGTGTGTGTGTGTGTGTGTTTGGCCGCCGTAGGAAAAGAGAGAAAGAGGAACAATGCAATCTACGGAGGGGCGCGCATTTACGGGCGCGCTTGCTCCGTGCACCGTGCGGCGGGTGGTCCCTTTGATCTCCCGAAATACTACCCTCGTACACGCCATTGTCTACGAGGGGAAACAACGGGGAAATATACAGAGAATGCGTGAGCGACGAATGGAAACATTGCCGAGACGGATGGCGGGTTAGAGGGATGAGTCGGACGGAGGGAAGCGGTGACCATCCCCCGAAACGTCGAATGAGTCGTGTCGGGGCTCTTGTTTGTTTAATTCTCGTCATTGACTTCTGTGGCCATTTGGACCAAAAACTTCTGTTCAACTCTATTCGGCTGGCTTTTGCATTTTGTACCCTCTATAGATGCTTTCGCGCTGCCGCTGAACGTCCTTAATTGGCGAAATTGGTAACGCATTATCAGAATTTATCGCGTATTTGCTGATCGAAATTCATTGGCAGGAGCTTATTTTAATAATCGTTTTACGTTTTATGAAGCTTGTATTTGTTGCACATAACTTATCTAAGGTCGATGACAATGCAGTGGGAAGTTAGTGTGACGTGCCTAGGCGACTTTGCAGGCCTGAATATGCAACTGTGTTAATAAATCATAAGATCCTTCCACGTTGTTAATTGAAAATGGTATTCATGAATTCATTCCTGAGTAACGTGAAGGGAAAATGCAAAAATGGTAGGATTTAAATGAATATAGAGATGCGGGCATTGTGAAGAATATGATTTAAATTGGACGTTATAGCGGCGTGTTTAACGTATATATCACGATTATCAGTATCACGGCACCGTTGTTTACGCCAATTGTAAACGAAGCATGTTTCCATACTCCGACGTCCGCATAAAAAGCAGAATTTCAGCACGAAAGATGGAATATGTGAAAGGAGAGATAAGGAATAGCACCGCAGATGGAAAAGAGGATAGAAATAAGTGGACTTTTCCCCCTGTGTCATAAAGCTATGTTTCTAATCATAGAAAAAATACATATTTGTAGGTAAAACGAGAAAGCCGAGTTGATGATATGTGTTCGCATCAGAGCTTATACATAACTATATTTTTCGTGCAGGCAGAGCTTCAAAGCCTGAACAAGCTTTTTTTATACTAGCTTTTATACAAAAACAATTGAACCATATTTTATACCTTATATTTATCTCTTCAGTTCATATCTATTGCCACAAAGCATACATTTTAAATCTTTGCCAATTTATATCCATCCCTCTCGAAACTTGCTACGACAATGCGATGATTTAATTGTTTCTGTTTTTCCAAATCGCGAGCGGTATATTCGTTAATATCATGGCTAATATTGCGCATATTCGACGTCACGTACGATTTGGCAATAACGTCCCAATTTAGGGAATAATTAAAGCTGCCTCCGCTTAATACCATCGCGCGTATCCTTCCTGTCAAAAACGAGAACAGCGCCAACTGGGAACCAACACGACGGAGCGTGAGTTATAGGTGCTTTAATCTAACCGGTCAGGTTACTTAATGCTGTTCCATACTGCCAATTATGGAATATCAAATGAACCGAGAATCGATCGCGGATCATATCGCCTTCGTACGATAATAAATGTCTGTAAGCTCCACGACGATGCGTTCTTTTTTCCGTGATACGAGCAAAACGAAACCCTGCCGTATTCCGTTATTCAAGCATTGAATTCTTATCCCCTTAACCGCGCGCTTCCGGCAAACAAGCTCTGCACGTGCAGCTACAAATTGGTATCGCGGACAAAAGCGTGTTGACACAATTAAACGCGAGAATTTCCGAATAAGTAAACCATCGACCCGGAAACAGTGAAGGGTGTAACAGCTTTAACCTGAAAATGTATCGACGTATTCCTCTCCCTATCGACGCAGTTATGCATTCTTCTCTCCGGTTTTTTTCCATTATCCAAGACTAAACGTCTTAGAAATGAGCAAAATAAGATTAGGAAGGTACAGTGATCGGTCTTAGATCATAAATAGCTTAGACTCCAATACAACCGTTTTAACGATTGACCTCGAAGCAAAGCACAAATATGTATTATATAATACCCACGTACTTTATCTTCTAGGATAGTCCTCTCCAGAGACATGTTGCGTAAAACGTATTACCACGTAAAACCCCCGCGGTTATATCTCGTACTTCTAAGCAGCCCGAGGCAGAAAAATGCAGATGAGCGGAAAACCACAAATAATCATCCCTTATCCCGGGGCGTCACACACGCGACTCCTTTGCAGCTCGAGGATCCGCTTTCCGGTTAAATTTGCTCAGCTCTGTCTAAATCCAGGGCCGTCCGTAAAGTTACGATCTGTAATAACGACGATGCCGGACGTGCTGCTTCCCAGAGGCAGCAAACCGACAGTAATGAAATGGCCGGAGGGGGTTGGCTGTCATAAACCAACACGCGCGTGCGAGCGTGCTGCGACAACGGCTGGAAAATGGCCCGCAAAGGGGGAAAGAAATCCGAGGAACAGCGGCGCAACTTCGTGGAATATTCACCGCTGCACTCTATTTCGCATCGAAGATGCCGACGGTGAGTGACGTTTCCAGGGGCAGCTGAGACTATCGCGATCCGAGTCGCGCCTGGGGTCTCCTCGATATTCTTACGTTCCTAAGGGGAAAAGAGCGCGATACGTACGGTGTCGCGACAAATGTGCCGGATGTTGACGAAGATCGGCGAAGACGGCGAGGAATTTTTTGTCCGCATTATGGAAAGCTCCGCTTGAATATTTAAGGACGCGACCTAATGCATAACTGATTCGAGAAGGAGGGCTGAGTTTTGTCATTGCTTTGCGCGCATAAGAAAAATAAGTGCAGCGGGAACGGTAATGGAAGCTGGCTTAATGTTATGCTGAATTATTAACATCCGCGGCCGAGGGTAGTTGAATTTAGGGCCTATTGTGGAGGGTAAGCTTTAGAAACCTCTGCGGTATACATATTATGTGGAATAATACGGAGATGATGAATGGAACTCGAAGGTGGGTTTTCACGGTAGAGAGCCCCCATCGACTGCGTCAACGTGACTCGAGATTCGCGATATTCAGAATACCAGAAGTCGGTTTGGAAAGAAGAGGAACTTCCCTCGTTGAGTGTACTCGGTCCTTATCAACTACCTTAAGCATCCAGAATATATTTATCTGCCAAAGTATCTTCTTACTCGAGTAGATTCTCCCTGTTGTGCGCAAATTCTGGGTCTCCTGGAATTACTCGGCGTAATATTCAGTTCAAGTGGTCGCGATCTCCGTGCCGGAGGGATAATGCCTTGAGCACGCCACGGTGAGGGTGGAGACAACATTTGTGGATTGCTCCGGAAAGTATCTTTGGGGGAACAATCTGAGAACGGACACGCGACGAGTTCGTTCGCGTTGGTCCAGCTAAGTGGAACTGGCGTGGAAGGATGTCGGGGCGAGAGTATATCTGAAAACTCACGTGCGAAAATAGGTACCAGGATGAGGCGCGATATTGGATTGCTTTTTGAGGAGGGCCAAAAATAGGGACACCTTTGGACACGCTTAATCCTTTGCCTTTCAACCAGAGGCGCGAGTGTCAGGCGTGGAAAAACGGGATTTCACTCTGGCATCCAATATAGTTGTCACCGTCACTGGAATCGTACGGAGTACACGGAACGTCTTCAATCGCGTAAATATATAATAGGTACGTATCCTTTGGGTGGAACCATAGCTTTAACGAACCTACGCTCGAGCAGCGCTCGAAACGCGAGAAATGATATTCTACGCACAATGTCGATTTCCTCGAGCAAAAAGCCGGCCCGTCGATCACACTTTTGTGGGCGGTGTAATGGACGGAGATCCAGCGTGTCGGCACGGCGATTCTAGATTGGGCTTTCATCCATCATCTTCGGATTTTATCCTGCGATACGCGAGCCGTGTATATCACAATTCAGTGAGGAAGTGAGCTTCGAAAAAAAAGTACCGTTGGGCATTGATGTTTCGTGTGACCACGCATGAATGCTTGTTTCTGGTATCTGAGAATGGAACTTTATAACTGCGATACAAAAAGCATTGTTTATTGTAATCGATAACGAACCTTAGCTTAATACTGTAAGAACAAAAGTGAACTGTTTGTTATCCCACTTCTGAGGTTGTAAGTGTTAGAAACGATAAAATACTAGGAATACTTAGGAGTCTTCGGAAGGCCGCTTAAATTATTACACTGGGTGCAATGATATAAAAGCAATGAAATATACATATTTAGTCTCAAGGAATGTGATCTCAGCGATGGGAGAACAGCACTTCCCGCTACTGCCCTTTTTACATTATGTATCACGTTGCGCCGTTCTAAAGGCACGTGGAGCTCGAAACCTAATCGAAATCAAAATATAGCGCACGTTATCGCTGCGTCAGAGACGTAGACGTAAACTCTTACTATACTATGTTAAAGTATTTATTGGAGGAGCGTAGGATTCTATTTTAGAGGATGAATTCATTTGATAATTGCTTAAATCTATAAAGAAATTCTAAGAAGTTAACCGTTCTTACTTGCATCTGAAATCGACGGTATAATCTTATTTGAACTTTCCTTATTGAAAATCTTATTTGAAAATTTGAAAATATCCATTTCTTTACTTTAAGATAGAGAATCGTGATTTATAGGTAGACTTACGACGATTATTGAGTCCAACACATTCCGATAAGTTGATTAAGTGACGCTATAAAGTATTAAATAGCCCATTACAACATTTCCATGACAGCACGACAGACAGAGGCAGATTTTTTATTCACGTTCTATAGCATAGTCGATGGGTATATAGCTTGTGACATGCACACTACGATATATATACTACACCAGGTAACAAAAGGTAGAATTAATCATAATAGAATACGTTTCACGATTCCCACGAAACCTTCAGAATCGTTTGTTTCCAATATTTCGTATTTCCAAAATCGTAATTGGAGCTGAAACGCGAAATATTCCTCGATTGAATGATACGTTAACAATGAAGATCGATGAGAGACTGTCAAAGTCGTTTCGAAAGAATCAATTTAGTCGTTTCCAAGGGTCAGTTCAAATGCCGCGCCAAATGCACGGTGACAAATGTCGAACTGCATTGCTGTGGCTCGAAACATTCTAGGGAATTCTTCCACCTGGTTTGGGCCAATTTGCGCCGCAGGTCTTTTGCTGTACATCTGGAAGCCATCGCGAGATTCCGACTCGGATATTCGGGATCGAACCAGGCGAAAATAAGCGACCCAGTTGTGGACATTAATCGAGGAAACTCGATCACGTCGGTGCTCGAGAAATCAGTGGATTCGTTTCTTTCTCTTAATTTTCGACATCGATGGCTAAGATCATCTGGCTCTTCGAAGCTGTCCCTCGACACGTTTACCACCGTTGTTTTTTTGGGAAAAGCACGGAACTAGGTAATTCGCGTATGTGTGGCTTTATGGAATATAACGAACGTCCGTGTTTGCGAACATATAGAGTGTATTAACGAAACCAATTTCGAACAGCTTGTTGGACATATGGAACAGTGGCCCGTAGCTAAAACATTTTCATGACTGCAGACCACACATCACACACCTGCTACACATTATTTCTGATGAATTCTAGAGAGATTTGTTGCATCAAAATAATTTTCTCGATATATATAATTCATAGATTATTACATTAATATATTAATGTAGTGTTACGCGATTGTTTAAAAATATTAATCGTAAGTAACCTGATTTGATGGATTTCTCTTGCATATATAAATTGACATGACACTTGGTAAGGAGTCTGTCACGCCCTTTATAATTTTTCTTCTCTCCTTTTTATATTTCAGTGCTTCGACTTTAATTCAAACACTCGCGTTCTCCTCTACTATGAAAGAAACGAGTGAGATTATTAAAAACTCACTTGCAAATAACAGGGAAGCATTTTGATTTCCAATAGCCCATAAATTCCACGCGCAACGATTTGGGACAAACCGACTAGGCCCGATTCTGAAATGATCGTCAGTTACAGAGGGTCAGCCGGGAGTTCCACGCAAAGTCTACGAGATACCCTAGCAAGGGGCGTCCCTTATACCCAGAGAAAGGCACAGCTGCCTCGGACATTGCGCCCAGTAAACGGTTCGTGAAAATTGAAAGTGCGAAATTCGGCGATGCCCGAGGGAAATGGATATTCGGCGCCATGCGTTTTTATACGAGGCAATATCATTTTTATACAAACTTTTCGTATAAAGCAAGTAATATAAAGCCTCGAGTTTTTATATAAAAAAGAAAGGGTCGCTCGTGCCAAAGAAGGTTCCGCTACGTTGCTCGTCACGTTCGAGCACGTCCATCGGTATGGGTAGACCCCGACTGGCCCATGAGAGAGGCGACAATATCGCGCAAACACGAATACAGATGTGAGGGGCGAAATTCGAAGCCGGTCCTTCCGCGAGGAAGTCCGAGGTTCTTCCTTCTGCCAGGGTCCCTGGCTCGATACGTAGTCCGGGAGGTGCTGCGGCGTCGCGATAACGTTCCACATCGCGTTCTAAGTAACTTGGCTTTGACGTCAGGGAAGGGCTTTTCCGAACTCGAGAGAGTGGCTTCCAAGGAAGACGGAGAGAAAAGACGGAGGAAAGGACCGGCGGTATGCGAACGTGGCGGGGGGAGGGGTGGGGGCGGAAGGCGAGTGTAAAAGCGAGTTGAAAGGACAGAGGGAAGCGCAGAGTGATGGAGAGCGATAGAGAGAGAGGGAGGGGGGGGGGGTAATACAGAGAGGGAGGGAGGAGGGGCGAGTAACTCGATGAAGGAGAGAGATAAATGGCTGGCCTGGAGGGTAAGAGAAAGTAGGATGCACGAGGGCCGTGCTAGGTGGGAGAACAGAATGGAACTGGAGAGGAGTCAACGACTGGCGGACCTCCAGCATCGATTGCAAATATTTAAAGCACGAGGTCAGAGCCAAGTGAGTACTCGATGTGGAGCCTCGGCGGAGCGCGGCTTCGGGAATAAGTAAATAAAGAAGGAAGGGTTGAAGGTGGGGCTGCAGGTGTACGCACGGCGTCACGTGGGATTCGTTAAACCGCTTTAGTCACCGACGAGGCGGGGTTGATGCCTCTTGTCGAGGCGACCAGCGAACTCGTCTATGCAAAATTCCAGCTTATCTGTTTTCCCGTAATTCTACCATTTTGATTTACGTATCTTGCTGCGGATGGCTGATCAAACTTTGGTACTATATTGGATGCTATTTGATAATGTCATATTTGCTATTTGATAATACGCGCGGTATAATTTTCGGGGTATTTCATTTTAGACCCTTCCTCAGGCCATTTGTTTTATTATTTTGATATATTATATGTAATATTCCTCGGGCTATTCTTTTTATTATTTTAATATATTATGTGTAATATTTCTGAGAGAATTGATAGCTATTTTTAGGAAAACACGCGATGGGATTACGAAGTAATAAGTGCGATATCATTATTGGCTATATTAAGCTGTGGTGGTATTTCGGTATATTGGATCAAATATACTGTTTCAATCAGAGCTGATTGATCTCCTTTGGGATTTCAACGAAAACGGTATTTTGAACGAAAATTGGAAATAATAGTATAATTTTTTAATCTATCATATTAAAAGTCGTTTGTTTGTTTATTGGATTGAATATGGTATTTTAATAAGAGATCGTATACGAACGGTGGTTTATTTTCCCTGGAGATACCTGGTGAGAATTCGAAATAAAACGCGCAGTAAAATTTTGGACTGTATTAAATTCTGGTTTTGTTTTTCTATCCATTAGACTGAATATAATATTTCACTGAGAGTTGATCGGTAAAACTTCGTTATTTGCCTCGAAATAATATGCGCGACATAATTTTTATACGCGTGTATTAAATTCTAGGCTGTTTTCCTCTCCATTTTTTTTTAATATAATACTTTTATAAGGCTATAATACTTCATAAATGGTTGTTGTGTGGTTATTAAGGTATCTGTTGCGACATGAGTAACGAAATATCGAAGGAAAACATATCTTAAAATATTTCTTGCCTTTTAGTTTTAAATGATTTTTTTTACGAATTTTTTTTTGCGATGGGACACTTTATATTCCTACAGATTACACAAATATACACTTACAGATTGCATATAATCCAGTAAGTACAAAATGCATACATCATAGAAAAAGTAACAGCGGTACTAAGAACCCAAGGAATATTTCTCGACAAACTTAAAGCTTGCAAAGCAAGAATGATGTCCTCAAATCAATTACGCGATACATCGTATGCGGGAAAGGGATCAGTGTAATCCTCTGTTACGAACCAACGAGAATCGCCGGCATTGCCTCCGTCCTCGTCTTTCTTCTTATTTTTTCGTATTTCAGACACGTCTCGTGAACTTTCCTTTTCCCATTGGTAAGCTTAAGTATCCAATTCATGAAAAAGACGGGTGTATTCCTGAATTTACGACTTCAAACAAAGTGGAACGTTCTTTTATTACGCTCATGCATCTCTCAGACCTGCTGCATTTTGCATTAAGAGAGAGCCCAATGCCGACGTGGCTTATCGTACTTGATATTGTATTATTTGCTGCAATACTCGTTGTTACCAGAATAATTGAGATTGATGTCCGTAAGTCGATTTACCTTCCTCCCTAAACAGCATTTACGTTAATTACATCAACTTTATCTCCCGTATCGTACTAACTGGGTCAGTGCCTAAGCAGAAACTTCGATTATCCACCAGAGGAGTTCCTAGGAATTGTAAGTTAATTACAATTATCGACCGATCGTGGGCATAGTAACACCTAACCTTTTCGACTTGATAACAGACATGTAACCTATTGCTCGTAGCGACCTGACTGCAACCCTTCATATTCTTCCAACCTAACGCCTCTCCCCTTTAATCTCGCACTCTCGCTCTTCTGGAATCCGCTTGTCTTATATGGGTTTTTGGCCGAGTCGACGATCGATCCGAGCCTTTGCATCGTAAATTACAGAGCTTTATTATACACTCGTCATAAAGCGGATAAAACGGATGAAGCATTAATCGGCCGGTATTTCTGCGTTGATCGTCGTGGATTTGCCAAGAGTATTGCATCAAGATTGTTCGCAGTGCTCGTTATCCAACATTGCGACGATTCGATTGTATTCACCGCAGACACGATTACATTCTGCCAAGGGTAACAACGACGACCATGCTCTTTGCAGCTGAGCTCATTACTCCGATCCTCGTATCCCCGGCCACGGCCTGTGACTTTGAAAATCCGCGAACCCACGGGGATACGCCGCGTTGAAATCCGTCGGATCAATCAACTTGTATTCAGACGCCTTCGATCCCGACTAGTACTTTCCTCGACAGGATTCTCGATACGCGTTAGTCTTCATTTTGAGGAGATTCGAGTCTAAATTTGAATACATAAGCCAAACTGTACTTTGGATATTATATTTTGGACACTGTATTTTAGTACTACGTTAAACAATAAAGTTTCCATTGCAGTCCATTGGAACATTTTATTTCTGTACAATATGAAAATGCAAAATGAAATGAAATCATGGCTAAAATAGTATAAATGTGGATCGAGATGTTTTGATAAACAATAAATATGTCTTGCACAGCTTGCGACGCGTGGGACAACGGGGCATCAGGATCAACCGTGACGAGTACCAGAATAATCCCCGCAATTACTTGATCCATGAAACTGATTTGCACGCCGTGCCAATATGACTCACTAATTGCCATGGTTTCAACTAAGGTTACGTAATAATTGTATTATAGTTTCGCTGGCAAAGCTCATTATGCAGGTTCCTAACGCCGCCTGGATCATGTCGTAATTGTACGTTCCACGTTGGTAAATACTCGACTGATTACACTTTTTATCCAACGAATTTGACCTCTTCATCGAAAGACGAGGAGGATATAAAAAGCATATGGAAACGTGATATTTTTGTAGCCTTTACTGCGGTTAAATGATCCAATAACTTGTATAATATAACTATGAAACCAGGAGGAACTTTTTTGTCAAAAACGTTTTATAACTTAACTCATTCTAATTTGTAGATTATCAAGGCCAATATTTATATCAAATGTCATCGCACCATTTTAAGAAACTCAATTACTTGAAATTCAATTACTTGAGTGTGAAGAAGTATAGGAAGGCAAATTTAAAGAATAGCGGTATACTGTTTAGAAAATAAAAGTAAGATTTGAGATACCTAGCGCCCATGTAACCTCAACGTGGACTTGCAATAACCATATCTTTCACAACGATAATCCTTATTTTAACTTTACCATCAAATCATGTCGTTATGCTTTTGTATTGCAGCACTCATAGCTTAGATCCTAAACGTAATTACAATACTTTCGAGTTGACGTGGGGATATCAATCAGCATACTGCGCCTAGAACATAGGCGCATTGTCTCCTTTGATCGAGGCAAAGAAAAGACTACCGATGTTCGTATTTTTCCAGAAGCGGAAGCTTATCAAATCTCGAGAGTACACGGCGCTGAGGGCCTTTGTAAATAGAAGGTAACGTCCGCGCCATCCACTTTCGAGGGAGATGGATGAAAATGACGAAGAGATTGCAAGCGAGGTATAATATTGGTCATAGCAACTTCGAGTTTGAAACTTTGTTGAATATTCAGATTTCCCTTATTTCCTAGTAAATTCCAAGACTGTTTAATATTTTCGCCCAAGTCGCTTTGCTGTATTTAGAGCAACAAGCGAAGACCTGGCGTTGCCAGTTTCCTGGTCATTTATGTCGACTCCATTCCAGTCCAGTCATTGATGCCGTAATATCGTATAAGGTGCCTTTAGAATATTCATCGTTGCATAAATCAGCACGCGGTGGTTTCTTTTTGCTGGCAAATCGCCCCGGTATGAATGCATTGCAGAGACAAGTGCTCCAGACGTTTCGAAGAGAATGCGAGAGTATGACCCCGTTTGATCGTCCCCAAGAAATTTAAAACCGTTTCAGCCCTGCAATCTCTATCTAGGTGAAGTATGACAATAAGGCATTCGTATCATATCGCGCTATATATGATGCATTATTTTCCTACATGAATGTCCTATTACATTGGTCTTACGATTAAAAATGGCGTATATCATCCGTTTAATCACTTTTCTCTGTTTAATTGCTTAATTCTTTTTTCTACTTATTACTGCCGTTATTACTCTTCAATTAAAGCAAAGGCTTAAATATTTATCCCATAGTATACCAATTCATTGACTGGACCTTAGAAAACGATCAATATTTGCCTTTAATATGCAAAATGAATACTCTACTCATTTTCTTTCTATTCCAGCTTTGGAGAATACTTATGCACGCGGCGAAGGAGGACAGAGTCATCAGAGTACGCACTGCCAAGCGTAGTTTGCAGCTGGCAGCTTCCTAGTGCGGGTGTCAACAAGTGTCTTGGCACGTTTCGGGTATTTTTTAAGCCAAAACGCATTCTGGCATAATTCCTAATGGTCCACGAATCTCGGGCAATATACCACGGAAATCGAGAGGCGGCCGTTACTCCTTCCTGGATGACCGCGCTTCAACCTTTCGTGGGAAATTCTTCCGACAATCGAAAGTACCCCCCCCCCCTCATTTTCGTTAATTCTCAGTTCGCGTGCACGACAATACCGCTTGACGTTCCCCCACGATGCCCTGGATACGATTCTCCTCACCAGCGATATAAACGGGCCAATAATTTCAATATTTAACCGAGATAAAGTTTGTCGAAGCGTCATTTATTCTATCCCCGGTGTATGTAAAAGTCGTATATTACGATGTAACGCACACTTCGTCGCGGACAAATAAAAATACCCCCGCGGGCGGGCAAATTTTGTGGCTTTACGAGGATATAGAAACTCGTGGTATCCATTACAATTTCGAAGCAATTCCGAAGTCGTTAACCACAAGAGCTGGGAATAAAAAAGTTCGAGGCAGTGCCCGTTGTATTATACGACGATGCAGACAAATTGTGGATGTAATCGTAGGGAGAATTAAAGCCCCTTTCATATCGTCGGTCAATAGGAACGCGAGTTGTGGAATTGATCGTGGAGGGTAATGGCTATTCTTCGGATTTCTATTCATCGCCGTAAGGAATTACGAATCGATTTGCCGAAGTGACTGACATCCCGCGACTTATTACTCCCCAGAGTTATAATTTGGATCCTGAAGGGTCAATGAAACCTGCTCTCCCTCGCGGTCGGGCGCGTCCTCCTCCAGGCCTGATTAAATGGCCCAAAAACGAAGCCCGATTATTTCTCCCCTATAAACATACACTCGATGTTTCGCAATTAAAATAATTAAATAAATTCCCCGGCTCCGAGCAAGCGCGAGGGAAAAACGATCGCGCAACATCGACCCTGATTTCGTGTCGCGATTAACCGTAAAACGATTTTCAATTAGCAAAGTACCGCACGGCCGCTTGTAATTCCAGGCCGCGCTCGCCAGTGGTTGAACATCATCGAAGTCGCTCTCGAAATCCATTTTGCGAAACGACAAGTCAGCTTTCGTTAGCGCATTTTATGCACTAGTGCCCCGGTTCGCTCGCGCTATCTCCCAGCCGATATCCACATGCAAGCACGGACGGATCCTTTTCCGCTCGGTATACCGACTTTCGTACAATCGAGAGCGTGATCGCGAGCAATGACACGGAAAACGTGGCGGGGCAACAAAACCGGGCAGAAGAAGCTCGCGAGGTCGGGAACGAGCACGGTTTCCGAAGGCGAGGAGTTACTTCATCTTAAAACAAAGCTCCAACCATTTGCGATAAGCCGCCATCGATATCCTATTTGCGAATGGATATCCTATTTAAACTGATCCTGAAGTATTATAGTTTTGTGGATCCAACGTCTTAGTGTAACTATATATCGCAGCTTAAAATTGAATTCAGTCCTCCTCGAGCTCTTCCTTTCGTGTGTCGTTGTACTCGCAGCTCTTACGTTTATTCTATATTACTCTCTACTGTGGACTTTACTTGCGCGTGATTCCTGTCCGAACGTGAAATTGTCAGACGGAGAGTAAGAAGTAAGGTTTGCATAAGAGTATCAATGTCAAAATCACGATTAAGGTTTTTACCGTTAAAGGGATTTTTATACGACTTTTGATGTATTATTAAAGTTCGAATGAGAGATGTGAATGGCGTTGGACAGGCGGAGCGAGTCCTGGGTTTTTCGACGTTCCATTCTTGAATAACTTTAAACATTTAAGGGAACGTACACTCGGGTGAATACGCCGCGCTCGCTATGTCCAACCGTGCATAATAATTCTCGCGGTTTTATGCAGACATTTCAAGACCGTCCGCAGAACAAAGGAGTGCCGTCCAAAATATCGTTTTAATTCTTCAAACCGGATGAAAATGGCATCGTCAAAATAAACACGTGGGCAACTGGGAGAAACTGCATCGCGTCATTCACAATGCTCACGATTCGGCTCTTGCTTTTTATTACGTAAATACAGCTCCTGAGAATTCCCGAGATCTAACCGCGAGAACTTGTGAGAGGAACAAATGTGCGACTAACAAAAGCCGCGGTATACGAGAACAAAGAAGCAGGAACGAGTTCGTGCTATTTCTCAAATATTGCGATACCATCGTATCGATGAAAAAAAAAAACCCTGGCAACCTTGGTTTCCTCCATTTTAAATATCATCGATACACCTACGCAGAACACATGCTGACTACCCGTGTATTTCTGTCCACACATTTCCCCAACATACGCGTAAAACACTTTCGCGGACTTTAATCTTTCGCCGTCAATTTCATGAAATTCTTCAAAGAATGGTTAGAAAGATGCAGCAAAATGCGAAAGTGTGTAGAAGGAAGGGCGGTATTTGTGGAGATAAACAGGTGGAGGGGGGGGGGGGGAGACAAAGGAATTTCGCGTACCATGGAAACCGTTCGGCCGGACGAAAAATTCGCCAAAGTGACTTCTAAATTACTCTCTTACCTTTGGAATGGCGCGAGAGTGAGAGGTAGCTCTCGTTTAATGGCGTAGTCTTAACAGCAGTTTAAACCAGGTACAACCATTGTCGGGTTCCGGGTTCGTGGACCCGTTGCGCGCAAAGCGTAGGTACGTTTATAGGCCGTTTTACCACTCATTCGTTGTCGACTCTTTTCCTGTAGGAGGTAGGTTCAACGTGTGCTACAGAAGAGCCAAAGCTTGAACGCGTAATAGTAAACCGAAGGGGGGTCGTAGGTTCCACCCCGGGTATAGTGGATAGTAATTGACAACATTCGTTTGGTCGTTGAGCGCCTCTCTTCCTCTCCTGCGTCCTCTCTCCCAGGCTAACGACGCACTATTATATCGTAGGCATATATGTGTATCCGCGTGCGTGCCTGCCCACAAACACGCGCGTACATCTATAATATTATATCTTTAAGCTTCGAACAAACGGTAAATTTATAATACTCCACGGATCAACTTTATGTATATAGGCGCAGGTCTCCTCGTGCCAACGATTCCTCGATCGGTCGCCGATAATCTTTAAATCCCTGCGCGTCTCGATGTATCGCCAGGCCCAAGGCTCCTTTCGAACTTCGGGTTCAATTCGATTTTTGGCGCCTCCATATCCTGATTACGACTTTCGAATCGTGCCGAGATAGGGAGGCGGTGCTGATAATAATTCCTTCTCTCGCTGGTGGATCCCTTTCAGAAATGATTTCTTCTTTGGTACGATGAACACACTGAAACCACGGAAACGCGGAGTGGACGACCGCTTCCGGAATATTTTTCAGGCGATACATTCGCACTTGCTTTCACCGTTAATGAGAACCTTCGTTCCCTCTACCGTGATTCTCGCAGCTCGGGGCTCGTTCTAATTCCTTTAAAATCGAGGCGCACGTTTTCGGTTTCCCTGTAATCGCTGACGTTAGAGATGAATAGGCGAGTTTCTTTGGTTCGAAGTTTTTGCTTTATCGATGCTGCGTTAATGGCCAACAGTGATAATGATAAAACTCGAGGGGCACGAGATTGCGATGTTGTTAAATCCATCCTATCGTGGTTATCGTAATTTGCCTAATTTTCTAGTGAGAGAATTGTATTTGGAATATCACTAGCCTGTTAGTAAGCTATCGGTTACCTAATGCTGCTATACTCTCTATTTTTCTGTCCTATATTATTCTCCGTCTTGCCACGATATCTTTGCTGCCGCTCCACGATTCGCCTTTGAAATTTCGACCTCTATAAACGACTTAAACGATTTAATTGCCATTTGCCTCTCGTCGGCTCCTGGCCTTGGTTTTAAAAGACTATTCTGACTTTACTCAGAATCCTTCGTAGTCTCTCGATTCAACCGGAATTTTATCCTTTGACGTTTAGAACGTGCGCTTTGATTCAACGCGGGTAATTCTGGTATCCTATTTACCCTCGTATAAATCCTGATGCTTTATAGCGAAGTGCTCCTTGCGGATCATTTCGCGGGTTAAATCGAGCAACAAGGAGTTTCTGAGGTTCGGGGAACCGTATTTTTTTTTTTTTTCCCAACAAGTCGATTCCCAGCGTGTGCTGAATCTTAAAATACCGTATTTAATCCAACGTCTCGCGGCGCGATCCTGGGGCGAACTTCTTCAATATTTCAAGTGGATGTACGAGTTTAACCGCACGAAAAAGACGTTTCATCCTCGCGATCGTGGCTTTGGGCAAGTTCTCCCGATAGTAAACGTGGAAATGAGTCACGATTAAATAAGGAAATTTCTGTTCCTATTACTTTGCGGTTATTGGGACGGAGCGCTTATCGAGATTTTTGCGAAATTCATCCCAACTTAGCAAAACTATACTTGAACAGTTTTCTTTTCTGAATATTCTTGTCGATAAAGAAAGAAACGACGTCTTAAATCTTGAAACTGATATAGAATTATCTTATTGGAGGATTTTGAAGGACTACGTCGTTTTGCACTTCCCAGGCGTAATAATTTTAACGAACGACACTGGATTTTACGTGAGTTTTGGAGTTTCCTTATTTCTCAGAGGCTAGAAGGATATTAGAAGTTCCAATTCAACTAGAATTTTCGCAAACTTTGATGCGAAGGAGAAATATACTCGCAACAAAACATCGAGAACTTTCGTGATCTCAGAGGCATCCTTGCAAGGTAGAGGATTAATCATTGATAACCATCCTACGTTTCACCGGCACTTTTTTTCTTCTTCCGAAGTTCCTTGCTTCTATGGTACACCGCAAGCTCAGATGGAGAGAAACAACTCTGCAACTTTGTGGAGGAAAAAGGGGGCCCGGTTAAAAATAGACGCTCGTTTCGGACGAAGAAGCGCGTATAAATTGCAAGGATGTTTGTACAGTTCGCAAAAATGACCAGACCGAGAGCCTGCATCCGAAGCGGCTCAAAAACGCTGAAAGAAGGATTTCAATTGACGATCCTTGCTCGCAATTTCAATGAATAGAAGGCCAGGCGTCGGCAGGATTGCGCTAGTCACTGATGTGACATCAACAAGTGTTTCCTTTAATGCCACGAGAGAGTCTACAGCGTTTCGAAGGAAAAAAACATTTTTTTCGAGCATTTTTAAAAGCGCATCAAAGCCACCTTGTAAATACAATTTCTTATAAACCTACGCCACCAAAGCCGCCTTATAAACATCATTTTATATAAATCTACGCCGCACACACTGAGAACCGACGCGGGGATAAGAGAGAGAACTGTATAAGAGTACAATTATAATAAGAGAAAGGACAGCGAGTATCGCAGATCCACGAGCGATAAGCGTCTCCCTATTATCGATCAATGACGCCGTTAGAAGAATAATCACTATTTCAAAGGAGTTTCTCGAGTCACGCCCGACAGCTCCAATCTCTTTTTCCCAGCCAGCACCGATGATCGTTACCCCTCGACGCTCCGATAATTCCATCAAAGACCGTTTTCGAGTCGGTAATTCCGTCAAAGCGGGATGCTTCGAAAATGCCGCTTGCAAATCGTCCCCGCGGAGTCGCGCGCCGCCCTTTTCGGGGCTCCACATCGGTTAGCTAAATCAATTCGCGAGGCGCAATTGCAGAAGAATTTTATTTCACGCGGACGAGGCACGGCCGACAATCGTTCTCGTGGACAAGCGCATCGCGGCTCGCGCCTCTATAAAGGATCGAGTCCGGTCGAAAATTCTCGCGGCAGGCCGAAATTCGGCTTTATTTCGTTGGGCTGCCCGGAAGGGCGCACTCCCTCGCCGAGGCCCGCCATTTCGGGCCGGAAATTCTATTTGCGCCGATCCGCGGCTGGCGAATTTGTTTTTCGGCCGCGTCGAAATAATCGAATGAGGGGGCAGGGGGTCTTTGAAAATGGCGCTACGTCGCAGGGTGGTAATAGTGTCGATCGTAAGTGGGGAAAAGGACTATTGCATAAGCTACTAGCTCCCGATGTCGGTCATTATTATTATTTTGCTTATCGATTTAAATAGAAATTATAATAAGAAGATTGTTTTCCTTGCTGTACACTTTTCTTATGTATTCAAAATGAATATAAAAACGACTGAGTTGTTTAAATATAATGCTAAAATAGTGACTCGCCAACGTGTAGCGGGGGATAAAGATGCAAGTGGTTAGCATCATTGTTAGAGTAGCTTATTTCGGGGTGTTTGTGAATATATTTTTCCGATTAAGTGTGTTGGGAAGCGATTGAAGAGCACGATTTCTGCCCGGCTGGAATTAAAAATTTGACCACTGTGCGTCGGCCCAGGAGCGTGGCGCACATCGATTTTGCGCTGAATAATAAATCGCCGCCGAAGCTCGTCGGCTTGGGACACATTTTACTTTGCGCGAACGACACGAGCAACGTCCGAAGAGAGGCTCGTCTTTACGGCGTTTACGTTTAACGATACGGGCGCCTCCGCGCTCTACTTCTTTCCCTCGAATTTTCCCTTTCTAAGGGAGATAACCGAGTGGCTCGAAATGCTGGTCATGCACGAACACTCGAGAGGTAACGACACTCGGTTTTCTTCAAGGGGAAGAAACGCTCTCGCATGGCTGAATCTTGAAATGGATCATTTTGCCGATCGGGAGAACGTAACGATTCGCTTTGTTATTTCCTTACGTTCGCCTAATTCTACACAAAGGTCGTGGGTTTCACGCGAAAGCAATTTGTGCTATTCTTCGAAAAGACTCGTGGTAAGGTATTTTTTAAGAGAACGTGCACCACTAGACTAAGAAATTTGTCGTTTCGAGGATAGAGGATGCGTGGCGAATTCGAACGTGGTCGCTTCCCTCCTCGACGTCGGGCATGCGTGAGTTCCTTCAATCCACGATCAGTGGCGCGCGTCGCACGAAAGGAACTTAAAGAAAACCTCTCTGCCCCTCGATCCTAATCCGCGGACCATCGCTCGACGCCGGCAGAAAGCCGGCTCTTTACCTTTCAACCACTCTCCGCCTCCGCAATTAGACGCGTATTTCCTTAGCTCGCGACGCGCAATGCCCCTCGAGTTTACCTACTCCAAAGAAACTTCCTTCTCTTTATTTTCATTCGCGGCGGTCCGCGCTCGAAACCGTTATTCCCGGGGAGAATTTCAAGGGAGATATTCGGGATTTTGTTCTCCCTGCACGGCCCCCAAGAGGAGCTTGCGCTCTTTCAATTCCCCCGAGTTTCGGCGCGGCCCTTCTTGTTTTTTTTTTTTCCTTTTTCCTTTTCTTTCTCTTCCCACCATCCCACGAAGTCCGAGGAGCGGCGTCACGAGTAGGCGGATCGTTATCGGCAAAACGTGCGCCTCGACTATCGACGGGCCTGCCCCGTCCACGCTGCTGGTAGAGGAGCATTCGTCCGCCGGCAAAAACGAGCCCTTTTGCTCCACGGCGGAGAGAACGATGGCGAACTACGGAAATTCCCTCGGTCACCCTCGCGAGAGCGAAACTTCCGGTGCGCGGCCACGAGCGTATTTTGCGCGCACTACACGACTTCCACGATTCTCACTGCTGATCAGGCTCCTTTTCACGATAACTCGACGATCCACGCTTTGATCCTCCTGCTCGATTTTTGAGACTCCCTCTCTCTTTTTAAGTCTCTCCATATATCTCTCTCCTTCTCTATTCGTGTCGGCTATTTTTGCGGATGCTTTCCTCTGATCGACAGAGGGCAGCTTAATTGGGAATATTCATGGGAGCCAACGATCCAGGACATCGCGTGAAAGTTGGAAGGGTTCAATTCGAGTTATCGTGGCGGAACGATGCAGGAATTTTTGGGTGATTTTCTGGAGTCGATTGGAACTGGGGAAGTGAACAGAGCGTGGAATTTCACGTGTGAAACTCCAGGGTTCTTATTCGAGTTCCCTTAGAAGGTGGAAACTCGCGCGGTTATTACGCACGAAATTCCACGTGGATAATGATTTTACGCTTTTTTTTCTCGGAGTTTTGCTGACCGAAGCGAACGTTCGCCGGTTTCACGTGACTAATTCCATGCTTGTTTAGCAAGACTAGTAGGAGAGTGTATAGGTTTAACACGTGAAGCTTCGAAATGCGATGTCCTTCCCTCTGCCACTTCTGACCGAAGGTAGAGCGCACGTGAAATTTTATCTCGAAGCCTTGCCGACCAGAGGAAGCTCGTGCCTGATTCACAACGTTTCTCGAGATATCCTCGAACCTTTTCGATCGACAAAACACCGACTGGAACCTCACGAAGGCTCTCACGACGTTTCTTCGAGCGTTTTTGCCCAAAGGAAAGGTTCACTGGGCACACGCGTAATATGCAAGAACTTCGTAACGAATCTCCCCGAGCGGAGGAGGCATAGACGGCGCTTACATGCAGAATTCCACGATGAATCTACACCTCCTCTTCCAACTCCGTCGACCGAAGGAAACTCACACGCGAAACCGCACGCCTCTTCTCTTCTCTCCTCTCTTCGGAAAAAAAAACCGTACACCTAAACGTGCACGCAAATTTCCACGATCTCTTCCCAGAGCCTTCCCAGCCAAAGGGAGTGCATACACGAAGAATTCCACAGCTTCCCTTCAAATCGAACCAGCTTTACTAACCGGTATACACGAAATTTCACTGATTCTCCTTCGACCTTAACCCGAAGAATGGTACACCGTGCGTGCACGCAGAACCCTCAAGGTTTCTCCATAAATCCCTCTCAACCGGCGATAGGGTGAATCCTTCGTACACGTGAAAACTCCGCGTCTTCGTAGACCCCTTTTCAGTCGGAGTAAGCGTGAACCGGGCGCCACGTAGAATTCCACGCGCACCGTGCTTCCTCTAACCCTCTCTCTCTCTCTCTCTCTCTTTCTCTCTCTGGAGCTCCACCGACGATGAGAAATCCCAAAAGCGATTTGACGCGCGAGGTTTCGACGACCCCTTCGGCGAGCGTGGCGCGTATAGGAGGACGAGAGGAGAAACGGGATTCGGAAGCAAGCCGTTTACTCGCTTCCCTCGGCGGCGCTCTCTTACTCCCGTCGGTCGAGCTGCTGCCGGCGGGACGCCGCGCGTCGCCGGTGGTTCCTCGGTAACATCCCCGTTTTCCCACGTCGTAGAGGGCCCTCTCCCACGGGGCAGGGTGCGCGGGGCGAAGAGGCCGGGCCGAAAGTGGGGCAGGGGTGACCGACGCACGCTGCGGCCTGGCCGTGTTGAGCACGGCTCCTCGCTACTGCCGGCTGGCACAACGTGTACCTCCGCTACTAACCTACCGGCCCTCCCGCGCCTCGCAGACGGGGTACCTGTACGTGGCCCTCCCCACCGACCCGCCGTGCCCAACGACGATCAACCCCGCAAGAACCACCACCCTCGGCGCGGAGGCACTGCGCATGGCCCAGGGCCGGCTGCTCCGAGCGGAGGGCCCCTGGCTCCTTGGAGGCCGATCGAGCGGGTACGTTGTTCGTCCGGAGGGCGAAGGTTCCGCCGGGGTGATCGGGCGATGCTGATTATGGTGCATTTGGCTTTTGTGGATATTCGCGCCGGACGAAGGAGTTTTGCTCCCTTGATGAATTTTTGTGGAGGTGTTTTTCATTGTGAGCGGGAAGTTTGGAGTCGAGACGCGGGGGCTTATGATATGATATGATATATATATA
>JBCFXI010001607.1:0-46524 GCA_038496175.1 Ampulex compressa | reverse complement strand
TATATATAGAGAGAGAGAGAGAGAGAGAGAGTGTTGGAAGTGTTGTCGAGGGATGAGAGTAGGTTTGGTATAGAATCGTGGTACTTCTTAGCCCTCCACGAAACTCTCCATCGAACACTCTTCTCGCCAAACTCGATACTACAAAACTTCCCTAAAAACTGGATTAAAAACTAAACCTACGCCTACCTACGCTGTCTTATATTCTATGGCCCTGTTTAAGGATTTCCAGGTTAAATTATTTATTAATTGCTTGGCCTTCTGTAAGGATTTCCAGGTAAAATGATTTATTAATTATTTATACTATACTCCGTGGCCTTGTTTAAGGATTTCGAGGTAAAATTATTTATTAATTACTTATACTATACTCCGTGGCCTTCTTTAAGGATTTCCAGGTAAAATAATTTATTAACCACTCATACTATACTCCATGGCCTTGTTTAACATAAACACCGTGGCTTGGAAACCTCGAACACGAGAGAAACAGCCTACGAGAAATCGTGCGATCGATAGTAGAAGGATCAGACTGGCCAGTGAATTTCTAACGAAATCCAGCTTGGATCTTAAAAGGACGATTGAAATACCGGACTATCTCGAGGATTAATCTCCAACCGGATCAACACGGTCGATCGGGAGGGTATCGGACCGCTCGAAAGATCGAGCGCGAGAAAGGAAACTCCTGGTGCGAAAAGTACTTTGCCCTCGGCAAAGCGGATTAATTAAAGGCGAAGATTTGATAATCGCGCTTGTAACGTGAGATTTAATAAAGTCCCTCTACTTTCACCGCGAGATACCCGCCAGGTTTTTGCTCTCCACTTTATCAATCCGCGAGCCATTCGCGCTCGTCCCCCATAAATGACTCGATTAACGTGCCGCGCGAATTACACACAATGGCTACCAAGATCTCAAACGATCCCGCGGCTCAGTCCCTCTTACTTTAGCACGGCTTCCTCCTCCTCTTGGAAGAATCCCTCGAATCGAGTGTCGCTACGATCCTTTCGGAGCCTCGTTCGTGCTCGTTTCGCGGGATATTAATTTTCTAAAAATAAGTCCCCGAGGTTTGCTCGCGGAACTTCAATATTGTCTCTCGGAATACTTTCGCGACTAACTGTACGCGAGTTTGCGTGTACCACTGTTTCGGCTAAACTGGGTCGCCTTTCGTTTTCCGTCGGGCAGCGCGCGCGTATTTACATGCTCCTTTTAAGATTTCCTTACCCCGATAGCGTGTATCGGCGCGGGACATGGACAGAGAGCGTCTGATGGTTCGAGCTGGATAGAGAAAAGAGGAGATTTAACACTATTCCTACGAGCCACTTTTCAGACATATTTATATGTATTAAATATATCCTTGAAGAAAAAGAGGAGGAAGGGAAAATGTCGTTAGATTAATTTATCGATCCGTGCGCTGCGAGAAAATCATAGAAAACCTCAGAAGTGACCGCGTCTGGAAATTCTACGATTTTTCAAGGAAATCTCACTGACCGTAGGAATAGTGTTAAATACTTTATTCGGTTTCATTACTTCGCTAGTTTCAAAACAGAAAATATTCATTATGATTATATTATGTCTAAGAACATATTATATAGGGTGGGCCATTTAAAAGTTTCTCTTCAAAAACACTGTAAAACGAGTCTACATCGATATTTAAAGGAACATTGTTTTCTATCGCGAAGGTTGGGGGCTCCGGTTTAAGAATGAAAAGACCGACCAACTGCTCGAATTTCAAGCAAATCGGTAGCCACGGAATGCGCGTTATTCTTCTCTCCCACTTAACAATGTAACGCACGAGTTTCGTGTCGAACACCGTGCAGTGAACTGTGAACTATAAATCCGCGCGGGTTAGTACAAGCAGCGCAGCTACCGACTTGAGTATCAAGATCCGGTGAGTAATTGCCATGCGAGAAAAGTGTACGACACTCTGTCGAGCGATAGGAGAAAGTGGGACAAAAAGGAGCAAGGATCGATCGGCGTGAAACGGAGATCAATCTGGTCTACGATATCTTAATATTTAATAAATAATTAACCGGCAAACGAAAGGCCCAGAGTCTGATTCTAGATCCGGTTAGCCCGGTGTCGAATTTTTTCCACGCCTTGCCTCAATTCACCAATCTACGTTTCTTGCTTGCGACTTCGTCTTATTCTTAGATTTAGCAAACCTTTATTATTTCCGTGCCACGCGTTAGCGGCTAAAATGATCAAGTATGTCACACACAACTTCCTTCTGTCCACGGAGAAATTCCAGCTCCAACAAACCAGATGGAGAATGTAGAATTATTAAGCGTGAGAATTAGGACGATTGTCTTAAATCCGTCACGAGTAAGGAGGTTAGCAGTGCCAATGTGTACTTTACAAATTAATGAAGTCTCGAAAACTCGAAATCAATGCTTGTAGATCCAAAGCTATATCGATCGTTTATTTCGAATTATTAGACGTTCGAGATCGCTTTTAAATTCCTTCATCATCCCCGATTCCGCATCGTTTTTCATCTCCAGATTCGATCTTTAGCACGGCCAAAGCAGAGTTGACATTATTAATCGTGCGCATCGAACGAAATTGAAGTGTGGCCGTTTGCTCGCGTCTGCTGACGCGTCTGCGGATTCTACGATTGAGAAACAACTTCTCAATGGAGAGGAGCGAGAAAAGTGCGACGGAGAAATCCTTGTAATAATCGTCGATCTTCCACGTGCCATTAAATGTCAAGGAGGGAGCGGTTTAAAGCGCCTCGCTGTACTTATGTCTACAGGCGCGGATACATCGTCGTCGCGTAGATTCGGATTGATGAATCGCATCGTTGGTCATAGTCGCTCCTCATCTACGATAGCCACGATGAATCAATTCTCCAATAACGACGCTTGCCCTCGTGACTCTGCCAGATACTCGTCCCGCGAGCTTTTTAACTCTCCGTATTCCCGATGAGTCGAAAATCACGGATCGTTTCTAGGTATCGTATTCTCATTACTCGGAATAAAGGTAAACGAAGAAAAAATGAATTTTTTCTACGTTATTCCAGGAATATTCTACGATATTCCGGGAGCAATCGTACGCCTCTTTCGTTACTTCCGCATGCGAATGAATCGTATTAACCCTCAAGCTCCGTTCTCCGAAGTTCGAGTATCGACGAGGAGCGCTTAGAAAGGGCATTTTCGAGACAAAAAGCACGGTTCGTTATGGAACGTGCAATAACCGCCGAGCCAGCGTGGCTTTCGCCCGATTCACTTGGCGCACCACTCGAGCCTCGTTGAATTACATCGAATCACTTCTCCAGCCCCTTCCCTCCTCCCCATCCGCAATGTCGTGCAATTCCCGGTACGTCTTCGTCTCCCCCCTCCTAATCGCGCCGATCTTCCTCCTTGACCAGTTTGCTCAAGATTCATCGGCGTTTTAAAATGCAAACCTATTCCCAGCTGGCGATCCTTCGATTCCGCTGATCGTTTCCAGGAAGTCGATGCGGCGAGCGCGACAAACAACTCGAGCGCGCGAATTGGGAATCGATCACTCGCGGAGAGCGATATGGATATTTCGTGTACGCGGCTAGGCTTGTGGTATAACATGTATGAACACGTGACAGCTCTTAAATATGGTCGATTGGAATTATAATTCCACGGGATCGAATGGAGAATTGAGATATATGTGCTTTTTCACGGCTTGTTTTTTGATATACTTCAATTTACTGGTTTATATTATTCTTTATTTTATATATATTTTATATTAATAGATATGTATATATTATTTTTATATAATCCCAGTCTATATTTAGAAATAATATATTATATATATTTGACACAAAAAATGTATTTTTTAGTTTCTTTAGTTTATTTATTTCAATTTATTTTTTTAAAAGCTTTTTTTTATTCAATATTTTATTTCTTCCTCTTTATTCATTTTATATAGTTTTAATTATAGAGTCACGGACCAAGTGGATAAGAATTATCGAGTCCCTTACACCGATGTCTATTTCCGACTGAAATTGAACTCCGTCATGAGCGAATGGAGATATTATTAAAGGTGTGGAGAGTAATTCCTCGTTGAGACTACATTTACGGATTGTCTCAAGTATAAATTGTGCGAATACGGTTGGAGTTAGAATCGCCGATTATTTTTAAAAGGACCTCTATTTAAATGTTTCAAGTGTCTCGAATAAAGAACTGGCTCGAAGCTCTGTCGAATAATGCAGGCCGGTCTCCGTTGGCGTTTGAACGCCGAGGTACGATGAGCAAACGAATGGAACTCGATTTATTCGAGTTAATGGCCCGATATCCGAACTGGCGGGAAGTATTTCGCGTATATTGCGAAAGAAGAAGCGCGATATGTCATTTTGAGTGGAGGCCTCGTACAGGCCGGATTTGTAGTTTATTCCCATGGAATCGGTTTTTTTTTCCGTTTCAAGAGCACTCGGAGAAAAAAAAATCAGAGCAAGCACCTATTGTGTTGAATCGGTACATTCTCGTTGTACGGAACAACTCAACCTGCGTTCAATCCCTATTCTATTTCGCTTTTCATCTTTTTTTTTTTTCAAGTTTGCCCTTACGAATCCTCGTTGGATGCGTCCGATAATGAAATTTCGGCGATAACGATCGTTGGCGCACGCCTGTTTCTTTATATCCTCGACGATATATCGAAAGTGAGGAGATCAATCGTGGAAAATAATCGATAACTCGGATATCGGAGGTATCTGGCTGAATCTACATTATTGTATCGATAAAATGTCTCAATAGCATCCTGATGGTAATTCTAATAGTCTTTATGTTACCTTCATTCTAGCGCAATTATTTTATACTTAACCGTCTTGGTCAGATAATTCGTGAACTTAATTATTTTAAAGAATTATTTAATCGTACACCCTATCGATTAATCGAAAGCTCGATCGATCAACTTCCACTCAATCCAGTGATGAGTGCTAACAGTCGTATCTTTATGTTCCAGGTAAGAATTTGCGGATCGTGCGTCAAGCTCCGGTTAGAGGCTCTAACCCTGTCGCCCACTGCGAAACCGCAATATTTGCCGGCTTTGTCGGGAAATGTATCAGTCTTTGGGTGAGTTAACCGCCGTTTATATTAACGACCAAAGTTCAAGTCCGGCGGCGTTCCAGCGGCGCATAACAGTTATATTACCGAACTACGACTAACTGTTCCGTCAAGGCAAACGCGATTACCCCGTTGACCTTAATAACCGAGTTACGATAGCCTCGAACCTGCGACCGGTCGAAAAGAAATACTTAGATCGATAATCCTGGCCCGGGAGAATTGCAGGCCTCGTAGGGGAAAGGGGGATGACGTTTGAGCTTGACCTTTGACGGGATTAAGTCGATAATGCGTTTCTGCATCGACGCTTTAAAGTCGCTGCTCCGAGGCTGGGATTATATTCGATTTAAAGCTAAGATTCGCGCGCTGTTATTTGTTTCTACGTGCTCCATAAGAGTACGTTCTGCTTGCTGGTTCTTCTTCTGTATATAGAGTTCTTTCTTTATATTCTTCATATTGATTTCTTCTTTATATTTATATTGAAGATTCTTCCTGCACCTGGAAATTAGATTCGCGGTTGGCTAGGACGATTTTGATTCGATACCTAAAGTGGAATTAGACTGGTTTCTGGTTCTGAATGAGAATATATATGTATTATAGTAATAACAATAAGCATCTCGCTTTATATTTTCCTATACTTATGATTATTACCAGAAAGAGAGTAGTTCTCGGTTTAAAAATGCCCCGCTTCTAAAATATATATATATACGCGTGTATTCATGCGTGTATGGACAAAATATCGTTCCAACGCGTATATTGGAAAAAACGTTAGGTGAAGAAACGGAAGCGTTCCGCGCATCGACAAGGATATCCACGGGCTCTCGACTCGTATGATCGATGTAAAGCTTGGAAACGTGGCGTACAGGGATTGGAACGTAATTTGATTCTTACGATCTGGAGCACCGGCCGATATTACTTATTTCTGGAGGGAATATTTCATGGTCCCTGCGTAATGTCTGTCATGAAATCACGGTATTGCCGATACGAGCTCGCATGCCCGCCGATCCGGGGAGAACAATGCGAGACGCGGAGAATTGATAGACGGCAAAAGGAGCGAGAGAAGGCGCGGAACGATTCGCGGGGGTAAAATACGAGCTCGAGGATATATCCAGGGCTCGATCGCGTTTGGGCGGCCCAAAGCGTTCAATTTTAGATAGGCCGCGATATTGCCTCCCCTCAGCGACTCCTTTGTAATTAAAGCACCGCCGGATTTATCGCACGCGAATTCGATTCGAACTTCGTCGCGATCGGTTGGAGGGTTTTTCTTTGGAAAATCCGGCCTGCCTGCCAGGAATATAAAGAAGCTGGCGAAGTGTATTGTATATCTGTCGCTATTACCTTCTTTTACACTTGTTCCTCCGTCTGTATCGGATTAAATTGAGCGAGTGGAGGATTTTAAATCCGCCTTTAACTCTTTCGATACGACCATGTTTTTCGCTGGTGAGGACCATGTTTTCAGATATATTGATATACTGTGTGAGTAAATAATGGCCGATATACTGTGTGATACACGAGGTTTGGAAATTTTTAAAAAAATGGGTACGTGTTAGCAAAGCTGTAGAGGCTATTTAGCACGTATACTATTCTATACATAACCCTATACTGTATACTTTATGAATCAATACAAAATTTATAATCAAAAATCTTTTTTTTATTTTTTATAATTTCAATTATAAACCTGTGTATTTTGTCAAAATTACTTCTTGCATAAATTTTCGTAGGGTATTCTATAAATGCCATTTGAAGTGCGCTTCGGTTGATGGAACTCTTTGGAGCGCGGAAAGGAGTATCGATGAGCAGAGAAATATATGGAATGATGGGACGCGAATGAAGCGGTATAAATCGTAGGAGAAGGGACAAAGCGCAGGACGAGGCGGATAAATAACCAAATTCGGCTCACGTCCGCTGGCGAAAGTTTCATAACGGTCCGTCGCGGAGCCAATGAAATCCTCGATGAACGAGTCGACGATAACTCCTAAGGGCTAAAGGGAGGGGAAGTGGAAGCTGAGAGGTCAAAGATAAAGGTACGGAAGCAGGGTAGAAAGGATTAAATTGAGGCACTAACAAAGAAGAGTTTTTTAATTGGGTACATCGGGGTTACACGGGGGAAGAACAAACGATACTTTTTACGATTTGACGAACGAATAATTGGACCTCGGTGGTCGTTTATCAATTGTCCTTCATTATTCGAATTATCTTCCATCTGCAAGTGTCTTATCTTAACAACAATATATTTCGCCCAACCCAAAAATGTCGTCCAACAGCAAAACAACTTTATCGTCTAACCTAAAGTGGCATCGTCCAACCTAAAAATGTCGTCCAACAGCAAAATAACTTTATCGTCCAACCTAAAGTGGCACATCGAATATAAAAACAAAAACAACAAAAACAACTCCAAAGCTAGCAAAAACAACCAAACAAAAACAAAGTCCATGCCAATGTCAATATCAATAGCATAAACAATATCAAAAAGAAGAGCAACAAAAGCAAAAACAGAACAAAAAGTAGCCAATGGCTCCAGGCGTTAAGTACGAAGCGGGCATCGGTACGCGAAAATTGGCGAGTCGCGCGTTACAGATGGGCAGCGCGAATTCGGCTGGCAAACGTATGTTTGCGAGGAACGGGCCATGGAGAGCCGCGCGGGCAGAAATAGGTGCGCGTGTTTAATGAACGGCGCAGAGGCGGACTACGCGAACGTAAATAAGTGCGCCCAAGGTGGAGGCGGGGGGCATACGTGGAGCAGCAGGAAGCGATCAAATTGAGGGTAAAACTGCACGGCGTTCGGTGACCGAGTCGTGCGAAATGGGCGAAGCAAAGTGCGAGGAATGCGCGAAATAAGAGAACGAGTTTTCAACCGCGAGCAGCTCAAAGTGCAGGAACACTTTGGATTGATACAGCGTGGATTGATATCCCTGATAAACTCGATAATGGATAATAAACTCGATAATAGCTGATAAACTTAGTATTGGACCGCGACAGAGTAGACGGAGACGCGGTAGATTAAGCCTGGATCGAATCGGACGGTAGTAGTCTTGGAATAAACCGAGGCAGACGAAACTCGGGTAGAATAGACTCGGAGTATACCGAGGTACGAGCAGCGAATCTTGATCTTTACTTTGCTCGATGGCGAGTAGACACGGAAGAGGAATCGTTAACGCTGGAAACTCCAAGCGATTTCCAGTCACACCAATAGCTTAAGAAATATATCCTCTTAACTTGCTTTGAGTTCTTTATCAACGAGCAAACGATTCTCATAGTCATAGCGAGTCTTAACGCTATTCCTACTTTCTTTGGAAAACTGCAGAACTTTAAGACACACTTCTGACATTTTTCATGATTTCCTCGCAGCCTACGGATCGATGAATTAATCTATCTACACTCTTCCTTCGTCCTCTTCTTCTTTAAGGATACATTTAGCGCACTCAAACATCTCTGCAAAATGTCTGATAGGAATAGTGTTGAGAAACAAAAAAAGGCAACAAATCAAAAGCGTCCACAGATCAATACATCGATCCTTATGCTGCGACAAAAATTCCAGAAAATCCCAGGGAATACCAAAAGTTCGAGAATTTTTCAAAGAAACGATCCGGTAGGTTCAGCGTTAAACCAAACGCTCGCAGTCGATCCTGGGTGCATCGATGCCAGGGGTAAAAGCGACGAGGGAGCGGAATGTATCGAGGAAATTCAGGAAGAGTCACCAAATTGGCGTCGTCCTATAGGGATGGCCGAGAGGGGGTGAGGGGTTAGCGGGGAGGAGGGGAAGGAGCCAGGAAAAACCTAATGGAAGCGGACAAAGGCTCACTGGCCGCTGCGAGCCGGGGGATAAAATGCAGGAAATAAGAGAAATAGAGTTTTCGATCGCGAACATTGCGGCGGCCGGTATGAGACCGTAGGACACCTGCAATTCGGGAGAGACTCGCCGATGGGAATAAAGCTGATCCGATTTGGATCAGTGTGATTCCCCGTGACCGAAACCACTGGCCTTTCTAGGCTCTCTCTCTCTCTCTCTCTCTCTTTTTCTTTTCAGAACGCCCTTTCGCTTTATTTCGTCACAGGAAATTTGCGGACCAAGCGAGTCGTTTGTTACGTTATTATTTTATTCATTACAGGCGAGCGGAAGTTCGCGCATTGCTTTCGGTAGAAAACTATTGATCCTCTGATAGCCTTTCTGAGTAAATATATATATATATATATTTCTCTTTCTCTCTCTGTCCCTTTTGAAAACGCTCGTTTCACTTTATTTCGCCGCGCAAAATTCGCGGACCATTCTCTCGCGAGGATACGACGGCCCCGTTTGAGCTCGAGCTCCAAACATTCGGTTTGCTAGGACGGCCCGGGCCGTCGACGTTCCTGATGTTTTGCTTGAGGGACATCGCTGTCGAATAAATTGTCTCGTGGAGGTTTTTGCGCGTTAAAAGGGGCACGAGTGCAATGGCAAAGGAGCGTATGTGCATGGCGAAAGTATAATCTGTAATATTGTATAATCATTTTTTATCCTGGCGACCTTGTGGATTTATCTCTATAGCACGAATTATATCCGCAGGTTGTATAACTTGCTTGTGAAAGGTGCCAATCGTCATCGATATCGTTATGATTAAAATGATTTGGTAAAACCATAATTTCCAGCACGGGACTTACATATCTGCCTCGGCGTATCGGTCGAAAAATATTTTCGGTTAATACCATTTCGCTCGGTCGTAAACTGGTTAGAGATACGTGATTTCGTTCCTCGCTGATTGTCTGGTTTTTCTCTCTCTCTCTCTTTTTTTTTTTAAACGAACCATTTTTTTTACGAAGCGGGCGAATCTGATTCCTTTTTTTCGCGCATAGTTGCGCCTATATTTCCTTTTGTGCAATTTTCTCGCTGCACGAGTCCATCAAATCTCTTTCCGATTTTTCGCGATCCGCTTCAGCCGACGCGGACAAGATTTACGAGGCCGGCCCGTGATGTTGCACGCGATTGTTTTATGGTCCCCGAGTAAGTCATACGCGAATGGGCGCCGATTTTCCCTCGAGCCAAAGACTCGCTTGGATTTCTCTGTCTTTGGATTTAATTTCGATATTTCTCCCCGCGATTTCATTGGTAGTCATCGCAGAAATCGCTAGAATAATCAAGCTGCACACTGATTCGCGGGTCAATATACTTTTGTGCAAGAAGCATGATCATAAATTTCGTATATCTTTTATACACCATAAAAATTTATATATTTCTATATATCTTTTATATACCATAACTATTTATATATTTTTACATATCTTTTATATCTCAAAAAGTGTTTATATACGATAATTTTCGTACTGTGGAACTTTTAGTCGATCCAAGGACTTTCGATTCTTATTCGAGAGACACGAAGGGTTCGCTTAGACTGTCAATTGAGCTACAGCGGGGAAATACGCAAATTCTGCGCTTTCTTCTTCCACTCTCCCCAAGCGTCGCAAAGCAACGATTAATTTCTTCCAGCGGCGTCTCAATTTTCAATCGTTTCACACAATTTGGCAGATTGCCGGCCTATTAGCGATGGTAATATCGTACACGAAACGCGGAATAACTCCATTATTAAACTGTAGTTTAATTACGCGCCACATTTCGAGCCGTATGCCATCGCCCGAACGGCATGAAACTTTAAACGCGATCGACTAGGATCAACAGCTTATTATTGTATCGGACAACATTAATGTTGAATTACGCCGACGTGAAATTATCAAAGGCACTTTGATTTTGGCACGCCGCGCACTACGAGAGCTCTAGATTTTCCGGCAAATCGGTTGATCAACCTCCGCTTTATACCCTCGGCTAAATAATATCCAATTTGTCGCTGACCTTTATGCAAATACGGGATACCGAAACAATGTCGATGATAATATATACGCGCGATTCGAGCGCGTATTCTCCTTCGAAACTTGCGTACTTTCTATACTCTCTTAAAACTTCTAGTGGCTTCCCTTTTTTTTTTTTTAACACTATTCCTACCACAACTGGTGAATGATTTCTTTGAAAAATCGTAGAACTTTGAGGCGCGGTCATTTCTGAGATTTTCCATGATTTTCTCGCTGCGTACGGATCGATAAATTAATCCATCGACATTTTTCCTTCCTCCTTTTTGTCTTTAAGGATATATTTGGTACACTTAAATGTGTCTGGAAAATGACTGGTAGGAATAGTGTTAATGATTTCTCTGGATATTCTTATTACAGACAGGATATAGATAACGAATGGTGAGCGAAGTCGAGGTTTAATCTATCTCTTAAAATACTTTAGACGATTACATTTAGAAATGGAAATAAAATCGTTGAGGAGAAAGTGCAAGCTTGGTGAGCGATGAATGGAAATCGGCTATTATGAGTAGCGGTTCGATCGAATCGTGGAGGAATGATTTTATCAAAACTCGAAGCTACGTTGTGCACATAGCCAGGATGTACGTTTTCTTCGTTGAATGCCCGCTGTTTGCTCTGCGACACATTTACGCGAACCGTGGCCCCGTTTCACGGAATACATTCGACGTCACAATGGCCTGGAATCGAAAATTTCGTCCCCGTTGAAGCGTCCAATCGGCTTTATTACGATAATTACTCGTGGCCGTGCATAAATTCTCGGCTTTGGCGTAAACCTCGAAGTGGACCCTACGTTTTCATATTCCCTCAACCGCATTTTGGCCGGGGGAACACCATTCGAAATAGTTTATGGCCGTGTTTCGGAAACTTCCGCGAGCCTCTGGGAAAGGAATATTAGGCCACGAGAACACGGTCTGAGTGTTGGCGTAAATCTCGAGCTATAGGCACCCCCGAATGCGTTTACGACTGCCCCCAAATTCGAGCGCCCGATCCTCCCGTTATTATTGCCCTGAATATAATTCCTGGATGTTCGCGTGACGTGAAATGTGAGTGAGAAAATCGAAAATTCGCCTTATTCTTTCAATACAGTTTATATATATATATGAATGCGTGTTAATTTTGAGACTTCTTGCTTGTTTGATATATTAATCTGTATTATGATAAGCATATTTCGCGCTTCGAATCGAATATTATACTCCTATTGCTATTCCGTTATATAGGGTATTTACTGGTTTGTTTTTAAATTATAGGATATGGCGACACTGGTTGTAATCGATGCGCTTGAAATTCGAACAGCTGGTCAGTCCGAAATATCTTAAATCGGAGACTGAAACCTTCGCGGTGAAAGAAAATTTAGTTTTAAATATCGACGTGGACTCGTTTTATAGTGTTTTTACAAACAAACTTTTAACCGGCTCGCTCTATACACTAACGTTTACGCTTACGTCTCGCGTTAAGTTTCCAGCAAAACCGCGGTGCCTCCTAAATTCCAACTGCTCCCAAATCCGAACTATGCGCCTTGATAAAGTCAATGCTGGAATCTGTTCCAACAATTCCCAGAAATCCCCAACTTTTCCAGGGGCGCACAACGTCGGGCTCTAATCCCGAGGAAGAATCCAAAGTGCATTACACGCGGGAGGCGGCCTCCGAATTTACCCTCCGGGATTTTAAGGCTGATTAGCGAAATGCATTATTCGATACGGCTATTCGCAAACACAATGATCGGCCGACCGTTATAATCGGCTTTCCGCAACGACGTAGAGGTAACTTAAACGCAGTTTCATACGTGCGCGCGTAGATTAGCTTCCCGATTCTCTGTTACACGGTAATTAGCGGAGTTCCTCCTCGCACCTGCGTCCTCTTCTGGCCAAATCCCAACTTCAAACGCCATCCTCTTCGCTGCTGCATCAGCACCTATTTTCGTGTAATACAGCGCGACCCAGAATTAATTATCTGCTTCGATGAAAATCGGGGAATTTTATTCATATACTTATACTTTATATATTTGTATATATTCGTTGTTACGAACTGCTCTTGAGAGATCCGCTTTCCTACTTCCTTCTGTACTGTTGCAGTCCTTTGAATTTATTCACGTAAGTTCAGGAATCGCTTTGCCCTTAGACCCTGTTCCGTTAAACACTCTTGAAAGGCAAAATTCACGCAAGATTTGAAAGTTTCAAGAAAACGCGCGAAAAGGCTATTCACTCGATATACTACTCCATACATAACCCTATACTATATATGATACTTTATGAATCGATCAAAAATTTGAAATTTTTTACGATATACCCGTGTTTTCTATTAAAAGTTTCTCTAGCCTGAGTTTTGGGACACCCTATACATTCCGTCGATTCATTAGCAGCGATGAGACACGGAATCTTTGCTCATCCAGTTACGATCCTCTTCACGCTAAATACTCCAAGCACATTTGACGAGCGTTAAAATTCAAGCGCAATCCTCGATCGTCTCGAGGCTAAATGTCGAATAAAAGCCAAGCTTCGCTTCTCCGCCGAACCTATAAATACATGCAAGTCTCAACGAAAAGGCCATATCATTCATTTGGATTTATAAGAGCTTAAAAAAAAAGAAGCAGGGAGATTCGTATGACGAAAGGTTTCGATGTCGTCCACGATCATATTTGTCTTCGTTCCCAACGAACGCGTCTATCCTCGTTAACCGGGTCGTTGCTCCCCCGGCCGAAACTCGGCGGTCTAACATTTGGGCAAACAATATTTCAATTCCCAGGCGCGGGTGGAGGATAGTTTCCAGGCATGTAACGACAGGATATCTTCGTGCCACGTACATCGGCCAGGGATCCAATTTTACGTCGGTTAATACCCCTCTTTACATGGACGCATATGTCTGCCTATGTACGTACGTCATTGAACCGGCGTACGGTGGCTCGGAATAGGAAAATCCTGGCCAAAGTTCCCGATATGGAACCCGCTTCGATGAATTTCTACTTTGCTCGCCGCTGTAAACATGTTTAATGTATCGCGGATATAAATGGGCTTTTTCATTTTTTAGGAATTTCCAGAAACTTAAAATTCGGGGGAAAGGAAATATCTGATGCGTTATTCGAAGATTATACATATGCTCGATGAAGTTGAATATTACATTAAGCGTTTAAACGTTTCTTGAAAGAGGAACACGTGAAATCGCTTGGACATCAAACGTTCAAGCGTAAACGTTCAAAGTTTAATAATATTTTTCTTTGCTTCTAATACACATTTTTAATAATATATATAATTAATAATATTAATTATATATATACATTATTATTGAAAATATATGTTAGAAGCGCAGAAAAATCTGATGTTACACATGAATAACCAAGATATTATGCATCAAGAATTAAATTCGATTTCACGCTCATCATCGACAATCGCAATGATCCCAGAATTCGAAGATTCAAGCAATTCCAATATATTTCAACCCGCATCCTGCACAGTGTCCTTCCTTATTTCGACTCTAAATCTTCCATCGATGATCCCAAAAATCCCTCGGTGCTCGGAATCGCTGTCCATCCTACAAATTGTCCCCGTATTTCAGCCGCGTTGTTAGGATTTTGAAGCACCGTGCTTGGCCTTTGGCCCCGACGCGTCGTGCCGGCCAGCAAAATTCTCTGGTGGGTCAGCACGTATCCCGCAGACGTTAATTTGATCAACAATTTGGCGGGACGCGGGCCTCGGCCAGAAATTAATTTCATACGCCGACGGACGACGGGCCTCGGAGAAACGTCGCCTGGAATATATGTCAAGAAGTTTTTTAATATCCGCACAGCCCGATTTTCGTATCGTGGAAATTAGTGCCCTCCGGGGCTTTCGGGATTATTACACATTTCGGCCCCCGCCTCGCCTCAGTTTCTTTCCTGGAACTTAGCATTGCACCTTGGCGCTGTTTATGGGAGAAATTTCATTCGAGTTTGGCACCTTTGGGAGAACCTTCGGATCGGTTGGATTGGCGATGGCTTTAATACTGGAACTACTGGTCACTTTTGAAATATATTTGGAACGCACATCCTTGAGAAGAAGGAAAGAGCAGTAGGATATTTGAGGACACTGATATGATGATACGAATATTGCAGGAAAATCCTGGAAAATCACGGGAAATGTATCCTCATAATATGTCACGATTTTTTAAAGAAAGTCAGATTTAGCTTATAGTCGAGTTTTTGGAGAAGTATCGAGTTTCGCTTTTGATAGAGACTTTGGTGGTAAGCTAAGGAGTACAACGTACTTATTACCAATAATCCTAATAGTTAATAAACCATATTTTCCCCAGTACCATTTCACTCCACTCGCACGTTATAGCACACCAAAGTGTGGGCCAAAAACTGAATACGGGTACCATAATAATTCCACGTTTCCCCCTAGAAATTCACCCCGTCCTTTTTTTATCCTCGAAGCAGAGAGTATTTCGTTGTATACCCGCGTATTACTCGACCACGAAAATTCGCTGTCGAAGCGCCGCGAGAGGGAAATATTAATCCCCAGAGCCAACGATGGATCGTCTCTGACGGCTCTCTCGAGCGAGCCCTGCTCATGCCCGTGGAATATTAAATAAATCGAAGAAGAAGTGCCCGGCGAATTCGGCGGGGAGAGAATTTTGCCTCGAGACGGATGGCTGGCCGTAAGGTTGTTAATTCGTTGATCATCGAACTCTCGCTTACATCGTTGCGCGCAAATTGAATTTCGCGCAGCGAGACATCCCGATATCGCGGAACCTAATAAAACTGTCGTTAAATCAACTTCACTCGCGGCGGCCGGGAAACGATGAGGCCTCCCCTGCGTTTTAATATCAACATTTCAATATAATTCCGCCGTGATTAATTCCCAACGAGACGAATCCGGATTGGATTCGAGCGCGGCGATGAACTTTCGAGGAACGTAAATTTCCTCGACGCACGTGCGCGCGGCCATGAAGCTCCATCCGTTTAAAACCCCTTCGAGCCTGACTTCCTTCACGCCCAATCCTGCGAATAACGGACGACGAGTCGGGATTGATGCGATAATTGGGACCATCTCGCGAAATATGCCCGCCGATAAGCTCGTCCTTCCACTAAATCGCGCCAGACTTCCTCATTATTGACCCTCGTATTTCGAGAAAGCGATCGGATTCGGTGAATTATCGGGAAGTACTTTTGAAGCGGCCCTTTTTTTGGAAGAATTACGTATAAGCGAATGAGACATGCCGCTTGTATAGTCGAGAAGAGCGAGCTTACAACGTCCTCAATCTGCAATTAGCACCTGCACTGGAGGCATCTTTTATTCTAATTTTCATCCTTATTAATCTCCATCGGGACTCCTATAATTGCATTATCACGCATTGCGTCCTCCATTGCCCTTTCTTCCCCAGAAAACGCCTGATATCTGATATCTGCTAATCTCGAATGGATCTTCGCTCCAAGAAAGCTTCTAGGCTCCAAATTCACGCTCGAACGATCCACTCAATTCTCAAAATCGTACACTGAAAGGCGCACCTGTCCCGCCAAGGCACCTTCCTCCCCTCCTCTTCCTCTTCCCCCTTTTTTATGAACCAGTGTCAAACACCGGTCGACCCCGCGGAGCCGCAAATCATGCAAATCGCTTAGCTCTTGCTCAATCCGCCCCCAGGAATGTTTGAGGGGGAGATCGATTGCGATAAACCGGTTAACGATCCCGCGATCGACAATTCCGCCTTTGCGAGCGATTCTCCCACGGGCCTCGATGATTATTTGCTTTAAAGCGAGGCACGGCCAGTGGAAATAATTGAGGATGGGGGGACAGGAGGCACGATGGAGATTCGGGGAACGTGAGCGAATGGTTGCCCCGAGCGTGGAACGATGTTTCCTCGACGATTAGCCGGACTTTAAACGGAGGCTCTTGCTCGACGATTAGACGGACTTTGAGCAGAGGCTCCGGGGAATTATGCGAGTACGAGCTTTCGCTGGTGAAATAATTAGGGGGGTATAATGATGGGGACAGGAGGGAGCATGGCGAATGGCTGCTCGTGAAGCGATTGGATGGACTTTGAGCGGGGGCCCCTGGGGAATCGAAGGAACGTGAGATCTCGCGAGGCACTTATGCCGGTTTAATTTCGGGGCGAGCGGAAAATAAGGGCTGCGCGCGTGTCTCGAAGTGCTGGAAGGACGAGGATGGAGATGTCGTGTCTTGCTGGAGATTTAGGGAACTTAAGGGAATGGTCGTCTCGACTGGAACATCCTTGCTCGGATGATTGGATGGACTTTAAAGGGAGGCTAATCCTCGAAGGTTTAAGGGTCTATCTATATATTTAGTGGAAAATATTTTTATTGGTCCATTAAAATGCATTGAGCCATCGACGGCGGATATTTGAACGGATCTTGAAACGTAGGTTCGGAATAATTAAAGGATGAGCCCGTGCCAATTGCCAACGTTTATTTAATCTCGGGCAAGCTTCGAAATAAGAAACCAGAGTGTCTCAAAATAATTAAAGGATCGCGAAATAACCGTAAAATAAAAGTATAAATTAAACGTACCCATTGCGACATTTCTTCCACACTCCTCGACCACTGTATCAATTTTTTCTTTACCTTCTCCTAATTTTCTCTTTATCTTCGCTTGCTTTCGCGTGTCAACGTTCTCCGTGAGTGATTCCATATCACGGCTAGCGCTGAAAGATGATCGATAAAGGTCGCTGGGAGGAAGAAAAACGACGGAATTGTATTATAGCCGTCGACCAATTCTCCTTCCGCCTTTTTATTCATCACGTCTGTCCATAATGAAACGGTATTCGCTATCGGGTTATTAAGCCTCGATCCACGCGCGGGTGTACGAAACTTTTTTCACGAGCCTCCAACTCCAACCGATAATCCATAATTGATATCGTACGAATTTTCCACGCTCGTTAGTCGCTGAGCGAGTCTAGACCAGGAGATCGAACGCGCCGCTCTGCGTATCCAAAAATCGCGAGCCATAAATCGGTATTACGGGCTATGGATGGTTACATAAATCCTCTTGATAAATTTAGCGGAACTATCTAATGTGGCGTGTACTTCCTACGAATTCCCGCCATCGTCTTCCGAGCTTCGATTCGGCCATAAAATCGAGCTCGGTTACGCGTTTCTCTTGAGCCAAGCGAAAGCGTAATGCACGTCGTGCCACTGTCTCCGATAATAAATGCAAGTCGCGCATGCTGGATATTCGCGTATCTCAAGAATTATTCCGCCTCCTCGAATCCCTCGAAATGGCGCGATTTATACAAATTTTGTTTTCCTCCTCGATAAGTTGAAAAAAGGTATAATAATGGGGAGTAAATCATAGTGGATTTATTTTTCAATTCTCCATCTACTCTTATGGAGATTTAGACGCGCTATGGAGATTAACGCTATTCCTACCATCTAATTTCCAGACATATTTAGATGTATTGTATAATCTATAATTATACTAAATACTAAATAATCTAAATAAAATAAAAACAGTACTAAATAATCCTTAAAGAAAAAGAGGACAATGGAAAAATGTCGATATATTCATTTATCTATCCGTATGCCACAAGAAAATCGTGAAAAATCCCATAAGTGACCTCGTCTCGAAGTTCCACGATTTTTCAAAGAAATCACTCGTTTGATAGCTCGTGGTAGGAATGGTGTTAAATCGATTACTTCTGTGCGGGATAATCGTATTTTTTCCACTCGCTGCAGAGGCACCTTCTTCTCTCAGAAGGGTTCCTCATCACTTATCGCTCCTATGTATACAAACGTTGCTTTCCAAGCTTTCTAAACTCTTACGCTAAGGTGTCTCGCTACACCTTAGTCGACGGACAATAAGATAATTGCCGCTCGAACGTTTATAGCGGCGCTTATGTAACCAGTGTAACCGTGGGGCTGGATACCATTAATTCCCTCCAATTTTGCCGTTTATACTTACGCAAGCTGCCTCCGTATATTCGATTATCGTCGAGGGGCTTCCCATTATTACAGCCGCGGCTGATTATCCTCGGGCCAAGAGAACGTCCGGGTAGACGATTCGACAGTCCGAGGATCATAATCGGCCCTCTGCCTTCCCATAATGAGAATCAATCGTGCAATCCGCGGATGGCCTCGATGCGCTCCTCCGGATTTTGCAACAACCTCGGGGTTTCGTCCTGCGACGTTCTAAGCTTAGGCAGAGAGCACTGTACCCTTCAGAGGATGAGAAATACACTGATTATTCTTGGAGAAAAAGTATTTAGCGATCACACAAACACTGTACGTTGTTCACCGTGCATGTTTCGAAGGTATGCGAATTAATATTCGCTCCTTGAAACGAAAGAGGTCTGAATTTAAGGACTCGACTTAAATCAAACTTAGCCAATCACTTGGCTAAGTTTACGATTTAAGGATTGAGGAGAACAGCTCGATAACCTTGCAAGGAGATCCTTTCAGGAGCTTGCACGCAAACACGATGTTTTTTCGAGGCCATTCCAGAGCTACAACGGATTTTCCAGAATCGCTCCGGTGGCCTTTCGAATAAATCAGCCTGGATGTTCGAGGCAGGAGGAAATTTCCCGACGATCGACAAACTCCAGACGTACAATGGCCGCACCGCGGCTTGTCTCTTGACGCCTGATAAATGTTTCAGTCGACGCTCGAAGGCGAAGCCAATTTGGTGGGCGCCCTTGCGTTAACATTTATTGGATTCTTATGTGGCCATTGTCGAGGAATGACGAGGCACATAGGCTCCTTCGGTCAAGCAGGAGAATTTGGAAACCGACCTATTTTAATTATTTCTTATATCGTTAGGAAGGTTTCTTGGGTATTGTGTTGAGTGATATGAAGCGTTGATAAGATAAGGTATTTGATTATTTGAAATTAGCCTCGATAGCGAGCGGATATTAGGATCTATGCGGGAGATTATCGTCGAATTTTTTGATCCGTAAATTGATTGCAGGAAGAGATGTTTGTCAATGGCGTGGAATATGTATGAGAAATATATATTCTTTCGATTCTTATCAATGGCGTGGAATATGTATTAGAAATATATATTTAATCTCCGCTCTCACTAATCGTTATTCTTCTTCACGCCTCAAATTCCGTGTCTCAAAGGCGGATTTGTATTTTCGATGTTGCCCTCCGCTATGAGATTTTACAGAGGCGACGAAACGCACGTTGCTGGCCCACAATTTCGAGGTTTCATTAGCGTAGATTTGGCGATTAGCAAAAGTCAGGGGGGAACTTCGGGGACTACGGGTAATTTCAAAGTTTGCCATCTTAACCGAATATTATCTTCTTCCGGTGCAGGCTCCTTGGTCCCAGTTTGTTGCTCCTGACCAAATTCATGCCGTCTTAAATACACGATTTTTCCTCATCCGATCGCTCACTCCTAATTGGAAAACTCAAAAGATTATCGATAACAAACGATGATTTTACACTTCACCCTGCATCGATCATAATAAGTCAAAGTTCAGTGCTAAACCACTCTCTGAATATATCAATATACACCACATATATCTTTGAAGAAAAACAGTGCCAAGAAGAATCGTAAATAATTCGATATAAAGATTCACGCTAGAGAATCCTAGAAAACCTAAAAAAAAATACTCGACCACGGAGTGCATCGACTTTTCCAAGCAACGACCGACCGCTCATTTCTAAAGGCTCACTGCTAAAAGCACGCAACATTAACAACGTGGAAATGCGGTTCGTTGACAGAGCAAGCCCAAATACTTGTTAATGTCCAGGGGAAACCTTACTGGCGGAGGCGCCTTAGAACTCGGGCAACAATTTCGGCGCTGTACTGTTGATCCTCGAAAACGCGTGCAATTAATGGAAGCCGCATTTCGGAGCCCAAGTTTTCTCGTTGAATATCTAAGGAGCGTGCATCGCGCTTATCCGGGAGGACTCTGGCAACTAAAAATTTCAAACGTCTTGGCGCGCCTAATTAGGCCGCTAAGAGGATATCGCGGTAATGCCAGGATAATGCGGGGTTAAAATTTTATCCGCATCGCGTACAGCCTGGCCGTCCGCGACGCGAAATTGCGACCGATTTTCCCTTTTTTTTTGCCCCCCCCCCCTTCCCTCCACTCGTCCCAAGGCACCGGCGAAATTTGACTTTAAAATCTCTCCCCCGGCCGCGTGATTTTTACGAGCGTAAACGGCGAAATTTCGACCAATTTCTCAGCGCTTAAGGGCACTCCGAGCCACGAGCTTTCCTGCCATAATCTTCATATTCTTGTACCTATTACACATCTTTATTGGTGTGATCCGAGGAAGGGTATTTTTGGAAAGCACGTGGCTTAGAATAACCATGGTTCTAAATGTTAAATTGTATGAAGTATTAAATAGATATGAGAGGATACGAGGATATTACTGATATAGAAATAGAACGCGTTATTCACTTTTAATAATAAACTCACCGCAGCGGTTAAAATAAGCGATCAAATCGTTTCTCAGAAAAATCGTTGTACTTCACAGTCGAGCATTTCTGAGATTTTTCAGGATTCCATCGCAAAGTGTCGGTCGCTCCATCGATCCATCGACATATCTTCTCAACACTAGAACTACCAGCCACTTTCTGGGCATATTTAGAACACCACATACTGCACGAGAATCGTGGAAAATCTCAAAAAATACATCCTTATAAAGTACTGCGATTTTTTTAAAGAAACGACCGACCAGTCATCTTCACTGGTTTGGCAGTTCTAGTGTCAATATCCTCTTTTCTTAAGAATATACCTAATACACGTTAATATATCCAAAAAGCGACTAACATGTTCAGTGTTACTCGAGACACACAACGACCAACGGTCCAATAATAAACAAAATCGTCCAACCCAGTTTTTCCAGATTTATGGAAAAACCTTGGAATATCCTGAAAGTATCTCCAGGCATTCGTCAAGGGGCTCAAAGACGATCGCATCGTTTTTCTTAACAATTTCCAAGGTAACGGTTAATTTGTCGCGCTAAACTACTCGCGCGAAACCAATTTGCGTTAATGACGCGCCGGCCTTTGCTCCGGCTGCTCCGCTTTCGCATCCCGCTATAATTGAATTAGCGGCGGCAGTGAGGAGAGGTCAAATACGCCGTTCCTGGATTTTCCGCCTTTTTCATCCTCCTCCTAGGATCGCGCGAATCACGCTTCGTTCTGCCCCCTTCCCTACCCCGGCGCACGTGCGTGCAGCATGCATTCTCCTGGGGGAGAAAAGAAGCGGCTCGCGACCGGAAAATTAGGGGTCGAGCCTCCATCACGCACCGTCTCGATTGATCCACGAGGGGACGGAATCTCGGTTATTACAGAGTCGTGGCGTGCGCGAGAGAGGAATACTTCTTACTGGCTTGCCTGCTCGCAATAAACTGGTTCATAATTATCGTGCTTCCTGTGGGCAAGGTGGAATTCGCGTCGATCGAGGTGGGTTAACTGTTTTGTTTAATTGATGAGAAAGGATGGTTTGATTGGATGTTTGTGATATATTGTGGCGTGGTGTCCGGAAATTGCTGGAAAGATGGTCAAAGTGTGTGGAAAGTCGATACTTTGAATGAAAGGTAGAAGGTCGATACTTCGAATGAAATTTTGTTACTTTCTCATTAAAAGTTGGTGTTTTATTTTTAGAAAAAAAACGCTCACTTCGTACCGGTATATCTGATATTCACTGGCGATTGGGGTTATTTATACTTTATTTTATAGTACTAGTCATTATTTGTCTTGGTGGAATTTAGTTAGCTGTATCCTTTGCAGGGATGAGGAGCGATTGTAATTATTGGTACTTTAGGTCGCCTCATTGGTACGATGGTTTTTGATACGCGAAGAGGCAAAGCGAATCTGATTTCGTGTCTTGCTTATTGCAAAATCTTATTACGAATCTGATTTTACATCTGCTTACGAGTAAACAAGAACTCAGCTCCGTGTTAAGGCACTTCGTGCAGCGATAAGGACCGAAACTCCACTTTCAGGCTTTCGTACACATTGGCTACTTAAAGCAGCGTTGATCTGCCCGCAATAACCAGATATGTCGCGCACTGCTTCGCTTTAATGGTCCTCCTCGGCACTTTGGGCCAATAAAATTATACAGCAGCTTTATTTAACGTACTTTTATCGACTCGATGAGCACGCGGGCTACATTCCGCTTTGGTATCGCCCCTCTTACGCCTATCTATATCGTTTAGCGTGCACGTTAAATGCACGACGATGATCCTAAATTCTCGATCTGCTCTTCCACCGTAAACGTATTCGCGCAGTGCCACTGTGCGGCCTTGTTTAATAAACGAGGAAACTCGAATGTGTATTCCGGCGGGGGCAAGGTACGTGCTCCGATCGTTAGGGAACATTTATTTTTATTACACCGAATAATTTCGAGGCACGTCTCGCCGTAACGGCACCCAGAATTCGATACAAAGCCCTATCAATAATTCTAATAACAGAGAAGCGTGCGATACTTGCCGAAGCAATTTGCAGAGAGCAACGCGATATTTGGAAGTAGGTCTCTATAAATCTTGGCCGAGTCTCGCTTCGAAAACAAGCCGCGCTCCTGATGAGGCCGGCGGTTATTGCTGGTGTGGGATCATGAGAAAGTGTAGTGAATTATACGTAATAACTAATGAATGACCAAGCAAATAATATAATTATAATAACTAAACAAATTATATATATATATATATATAAATTATATATATATAAAATATAATACGAAGAACGTCCCAAAATTCAGACAAGAACTCACACAAGAAGTCTCTCATCGCATTGGAAGATCTTGCGCGAATTTTCATAATACTAGTTCATAATACAGAGTCTACTATGCACGCTTACGAATGCTAAAAGACGAACGGATCATCCGGATGACTACATCACTCCGATACGCTCCAGGAATTAAAGGTTCGTCGAACATCGATTTTCCAACGATTTTCCGGCCTTCCACTCGCAATCTTCCAGGCTTTCGCGCGCTCGTTTTCCAGCGGTGCATCGAGGGTAAACCTGGCCTGGGGAGCAATCGACAGACGTCGCGAATTCCTGGACACCGGGGGATGTCGGTCAACACCCCGAAGCCGATTCAGGGCCGACATATCTCGGCTCGGGCCAGGAATGTCGAGGAATCGATAAACTCGCCTGGCCTAGGCATCCCCCTCCCTCCTCCCTTTCTTCTTTCTCCGCGCATTACCAAACGGCGTATAAATGCGCCACCAGAGTGGAATGGTGGTTCAGAGGCGTTGACTTCCGGGAGAAGGATCCGCGTTCAAAGCCTGTCCATCAGCCCTGGACGAGTTTCCATGTTGCAAGAATAATTCACGGCGAGCTTCGTTATTCGCACGCTTTATATTTCAATTCGCCATTCGCCTGCTTTATACTTTAATTCGCCATCCGCTCTCGCGGTGTCGGAATTTCGACCGCGTCGACATTTTTCCTGTGGCACGACGATGATTTTTTATTCACCGGTGTGCGTAATTAAATGGTTACTAAGTGATGGATTAAAGTGAAATTCGTATCGCTATAAACCTCACCTGCCAAATTTGGTCTTCGTCCTTCAGTCGTCGTCTATATTATTTCTTAATTCAACGTTTATCATCAATCCTTATTAATTTATCATATTATATTATATTGGTTTATCCTTAATCCAAAGTCTTCTAGTTGTACGCATACTTTATATATATATATATATATATATAATACGAAATGAATATATCGTCCATCCATTAGTTCCTCATTGAATCTTTTGCGAGAACCCAATACCTTTCACCCTTTGGCACATCAGTCGCGCGGAAGGAAACTCGCTGAATACGAAATGAATATATCGTCCATCCATTAGTTCCTCATCGAACAGAAGAAACTTTTGCGAGAACCCAATACCTTTCACCCTTTGGCACATCAGTCGCGCGACTTACACAGTGTAGCGAATGCATATCGACGCCCTCCTCTCCTCTTTCCTCGAACCTCGCCTCCGTCGATACGCAGTGTCCTGGCAGCGGCGTTAAGCGGACGGCGAACGATGCCAAGCAATTTCGAAGCGGCTCGGATAAAACGCTTGTAAACGAAGGAGTTTACAGGCGCGGAGACGCCGGGAGATTTCTCATGGCTGTTTATCGCGCGGGCGATAAGTACCTCGGGATAATGGACCATTTACGCTTTGGACGCCCGATCGGACGAGAGCGCCGCGAGAGAGCGGTGAAGGATGGAGGAGGATCGAGGATAAAGAGCCGAGAGAGGCTCCTGGAGCGTTGACGGCCTTCTGGAAATTCTGGAACGTCGAGATTGATTTCCATTATGGAATCGTGAGAATTCGAGCGCATTTTTCTAATGAACCGACATGGGGAAAATCGAGCTGGCTTTATTTTATATTCGTACGCTGTGTTGTACTGTTATGGTTATTATAAGTGTACTACTTTGCTTCTGGAAATTAAATGTTCTGTAAGATGAAGCTTAGAATTTTGGAAAAAACTGGTAGAAGTCTAATAGTATCTAATACTATCACAGTTATATCGGGTTGGCAAGAGAATATTTTGTTGCAGTGTGAAATAAAATTCGTGTTTCTATATACAGAATGAAGTTTGATCTACGGTGTATTTTAGATTCGACGATTCTTTGCCATCTTTCAACTTCATAATTCCGTGCTCGTAACACTTGCGGGTCTTATAAATAGTTTAATATATACTTCGATAGGTAAATAAATGTCGATAGGAGAGAATACCAGGGCTTAGAATATCCTCGATGGAGAGATGAAATTTGGAATGGTGATTCGACGAGTGCGCTCGATATAAAGTCCGCGTTTGATTAAAATCCCTTTTATTATCTTTCCTTTTTTCTCCCCCCCCTTTTTTTTTTTTGCATATTCGATAACTCACATTCAGGATGAAATTTATAGCCGACAGAAGATACGATCGCGGTGCGTATCGCAGCTCTATTTGCCGAAAAGCTCTCCTCTCTTTTCGGGACGATTCCGATCCGATGCTCTCGCGAGCGTTATGAAAGATAGAGCCTCTCGAAAATAACGGCGTTTCCACGCTAGTAATATCGCTGTTATCCGTTGGAAATTTAATATTTCACCAATGGTTCTACGGAGCTTCAGCGGGCGCTGCCTCTGGGCCAAGATTGTATATTTCGGATTGTCTCGAGGCAGTTACTGGGATTACGGGATTAGGACGCAGGGAGAAAATCCTCATCCTGGCCGGTGCTCGTAATTTGGAGCAGGAGCCGAATTTCCAGGGTGCCTTTGGCATCGCGAAATTCAACACTGTTCCCATAGTTGTCGGTCAAATTCACGCTCTTCGAAATTTCGAAGAGTTCTCTTGCACATTCAAACGTCGTCGCGTCGACTTTCTCGACTTTTCTTAAAATATGTTTATAATGTCAGCTTTTGCACGAGTAGCTCTGCGATATTCGATCATGTGTGAAACATCGAATGCCCAACATCTTCTTTGATATTTAACAGCGGTATATATAGGCTTGGTAAGGAAGTATTATCGGTTTTTATATCACACTTGCCACGCTTCTTTGAGAACCAGAAGACTTTACGAGAGTGGAATTATGAAGTTGTTAGAAGGATGGCAAGAGATCATCGAGCACAATGTTCTCGCTTAAACTTTATTCTTTATACAGGGTGGGCCATCTACTGGTTTCTTTTTAAATGATAGAATATGGCAAGACTGGTGTGACCGATTTGCTCGAAATTCGAACAGCCGCTCAGTCTTTTCGTTCTTAAATCGGAGACTCCAACCTTCGCGGTAAAAAAAATTCTATTTTAAATATCGACGTAGACTCATTTTATAGCCTTGTTAAGAACAAACTTTTAAATGGCTCACCCTATATAAGAATGAGTATTATTTCACACCAGAAAATGACCTTGCCATCCCGATACAATATTCTTAGGAGACGTAGGCCGAGGAGAAGAATATCTTGGATAAACTCGGAGGACGCGGAAGAAGGATAATCGATATCCAGGTTCCACGGTGCAAGATACATCGCTTTTATTAAGGATTAACAGAGATGTGCGCAAAGCGTCGGTGGGTTTACCCTTAACAAACCCCGAGCATAGTCGCGTCGCGCCTTCGCGCTTAATTTGCATGCGAAATTGACCGTAACGTGTCGCTCGTAAATGTGGCTTTTATCCATGAGACGTTTACAGCCAATTTAAATCGGGCATTTAACCGAAGTGACTCTGGAACTATTTATCGACGATACTCCAGTGGACATGCAGGTTCGTTTAAGCGTCTCGACGAGAATTAAGATCGATAATCCAGCCTTGTCGTCGATTTCGTCTCCGAAGCAGGTATTCTTCAATGATTCAGCGCGGCTCAAACAGTTGATTCGCTTAATTAGCGGATTGCGCGACTGGAATATTGATATTTATTCGTAAAACACACGAAATTTCCGCGGTACGTATTTGGAGGAACAAATTAAGTGGGAACGGGGCTAAATAATTGCCTTCCCCATGGCGCACATCCGCGATGATATCGAATGCGGGGAGGAGCGATAACGCGTTTTCACGTGTACGGCCGATAATCGGGCTTCAAACGCCCTATTATGAATGCGAATTAGGCGGAGATATATTAATGATCGCGCGAGCGAGAAGTGGCGAAAGTGATACGAGAATGGCGTCGTATGGCAGTAATCGTACGAATACGGATGACGCTTGCTGCCACGAATACCACGTTGCTTCTCCTTGTTGGATATTGCAAAAATATATGAAACGGTAGATTATTTTGCTCGTTGGATCAAGTAATGATTAACTACGAAAATTGTTCAATAAACCAAGATTAAGACCCGTCAGTTCCTCGTCATCTACATGTTCGATTGCACTATCAAATTAATAAGTCTAATCGACCAAAGTTACGTGATTCGTACCACATAACGTTTTGTGGCACGAATTTACCAATATTTATTACCTTTATTACCAATATTCTCAACAGTTCTGTGTATACCTCAATCTTTCCATAAACCATCATTCACAGACACCATCTTACTACACCTATATACAGAATACAGAATATACAGATATACAGAAAAATCGTACGAGTCTCGACGCAAGACTCACTGGACACTGGAGTTCGAGAGTTCCGCGCAGTTATCGATATAGCCACGAATGAGATAACGAAACCCTATTTGCACATCCAGCTAGGAATCCTTCGGCTCGCTTCGAGATCGCCTCGTCCGTTCGAGGAGAGTCGCGATTTTCGGCCCGGAATCGGCTTTTCCCTGGAAACGAGGCGCATTACCGCCTCTCGGCGGGCAGATGCGCGCGGAGGGCGAAACTTTTTCAGGAGTCGAGGACGGCGGCAGGACGTCATCTAAATTCAAATCGAAGTACGGCGGGTGGGCGAAATCGTGTGCCTATCAGCGGCACAAAAGTATGCAAAAATAGCCGATATCTGGTTACCGAGAGCGTGTTTGTTATAACGTCGGTTGGCCGCGCGAAATCGAGTGACCCACTTTGTTCCCGCTTGTCGAATATCGAGGAAAGGGATATTAGGTTGGCAACTAAGCAATCGCGGATTTCGGACGAATGAAAGCCGGGGATGGAGGCCGCAGGATTCATGGACACGATGCTTCGATCGAATTATGAACGAACGAACATCGATACTTGTATTATTTTGCGGGACATAGGGGCACTGGCAACTTTGATTATTATCCCTGCACGATGTGCTATTGTCATACGTTATCGTGAGTGTACCTTGGGATTTAATGGAAGGCGTCCGCGAGCGAAATGCGCGGTTCTTCTACTGGCAAGGATATTTCTAAGGGATTTGTTTGTACTCCAGCCTCGATACTTTTAGCTTTCGCGAAGCGTTTCTCGGAGGCGGCGATAAAGTTTCCGGAAAACTTTCACCGCCGGTTTTCGGATAAGTGTATTTACGAATAGACGATTCGCGACTGTCGGAAGCTCTGATACGTGTCATTTGGTATCGAGGACGCCGGAGTCCCGGGATAGAATTACTCGCCGGGCTAGGTTGAGATGACTTACACGAGTGAAATGCGCTTTTAACTCTTTAAAGAAGCTCTTTAAAAAAGAGGGGAGAGTAGAAGGAAATTTCAGTGAATCGAAGTGGCGATCTAAGTACCGCATGAGAATCGTGGAAAATCTCAAAAAATACATTGTTATAAAGCACTACGATTTTTTAAAGAAACGACTGACCAGTCGTTTTGTCTGCTTCGGTAGTTCCAGTGTTAAAGAGAAAGGACATATAATAAAAGAATAAAATAACGATATAATAATAATAAGATAACGTAATGAAGTATAATAAAATATGAAGAGCGCGGTAACGATTCGTCGAATGGAATCGCAATTCAAGGGAATGGAATGGAAATGTAATTCGATGGAAAATCGGGGAGAATTGCAGCAACGAATCAATGCATTAACTCGATATAACTAACAACGCGATCCTTGCAATTTCGTACTCACGAGAAATCAGCGGTATCATTATTTATTCATGAGTATGCAGATTCGTTTTCACCGAATGGTGGCGGGAAAAGTATGAAAAACGTAACATAATTAAATTCCCGATGTCGCAAAGGTCAGGAGCGACCCCGTCGTGGTTTTTATTAATGACCAATTCCGCGTACGTTCCGCCGCGTCTAATTGGCCGCGGTGGTAATTGTCCGAGCAATTAGCGATGGATTTTCGAGCGGTCAGGGGCGATATTTCATCCGGCTGCCACTCTATCATGTTAGTCGGGGGCCAAGAGGCGGATTACTCCCGGAAAATTCGTGCCACTTCGGAACTTCGTAACCGCTATTGAATCCTTGATCGCGTTAAAAACTTTCCGCGAGTAATAAGATCGCCCACGTAGAGCCACCGCTCGATTGACGCGCCGATAATCCTTGGGTATCCTTAATTAGTCAGGCAGTACGAATTTTCCGGTGCCAGGATGGATATATTGATTTATACTCTTACGTTCGTGCTTGAGAATACACCCACTGATGTATTTCATTTGCATAGCAATATCTGTGCGTGAGTGAGATTAAACAAAAAAGTATCGTTTCGCGTGTTGCAAAATTCACGCGAATCGCAGAATTCAGGCGAGAGGTAATTTTGATAGAAAACTCAGGTTTGTAATTGAATATTGTATTGTATAATTTATATAATTAACTTTTATTTAATTTATATTTTGGCAATAAATTTTGGATGGATTCGTAAAGTGAACGATACAGGGTTACGTATGGAATAGCATGTATATGATACATTATTATCCAATACAAGTGTCTAATATATAGAATCGTTTTCGAAACGATTAAAAAATTTACCCATTTCATGCACATCGAGCCTCTATAACTGACAATTGTTCTTTCACAGCTCGAATGATGGATAATCCTTTAACAAGATCGACGCGTCCCTCGTTCCTTCTCGTGGATCGATGGAATAATCCAGATACCGAGCTCGATGGATCATTCGCGGCGCCACTGGCCGGGGCTGAGCAAATTAATTAATTAATACACAGACGGAGCAGCTCACCAGGCGGGGAATATTTTGGGATTATGTACATTTACAACGTCCAATGGACGTGTATTTATGCCGAGAGCCACGTTCCACGACGATTCCTGCTGCGCCTAATACGTCGCGCCGGATTATTTATTAGGCTTACATAACGTATACTAATAAAGACTCATTGGGAGATATACGGCCGGTACGTGTGTCGTACGGGCGTAGTTACGAGTTCGTTATTTGCCTCTGACGCGTTCAACGAATGCGCTCAACAAGTGCGATAACTTATGGCTGCTAACGTCACCCCGTCGTTTGAGAGGTTCAAGTGTTTTACATCGTTGCGGTATATTTTTTTCTCGCAGCGACTAATGGACTTTCGAAGGATTCTCCCGTGTAATAGCGCTCGCGCTACTGAATTTAATTCGCATCGAAAAGTCGTTTATGCGCTAGAATGGTGTTTGTTGAAAACAATGGTGCATTGAAACAGGGTTGAAGTATACTATATAATAAAAAAGAAATATAATAATCTCACAATGAGAGGAATATATTCGAGGTCTTCTCTATTCGTACGCTTTTTCACTCTCATCGTAGGAATTAATGCGTCCACTTTTGTGCGTGGCTCGATAATTAAAAGGTTCATGAAAACGATGATAATTAAAATTGAGGTTGGTATTGAGAAATGTATGGAAATTAAGTTGGCGAGTTAATCGTATAAGAGAAAAAAGGGCGTTGAGAAATTTCTTAACCAATCTTCGCGATACTTCTGAAAATTCTACTCAAAACTCCGTCTCTCTAAAACCTTCTCCAAAGCTCGTAACTTAAAATAAAAAATTAAAGGTACGCCGTTTTATATACCAGAATCGTCGTCTTACTCCTCGGTCGTGTTTTCGGAATTTTCCCATATTTTCCGCGCGTCGGATGGGTTATTCATATCCCGGGTAAACGCCGCGGTTTAAAAACCTTGCATACCGCGTTTACTTCGAGCGCGTACTTTTTATAAAGTCTGACGTGGAAGCTCTTTAGGAGATTCAGATCGAGTTTATGCGAGAAGTATTTGTCTGGCGTGTACGTTAGACCTTCCCAAAAGCGTCTCTCGCTATCTACGCGCAGCTGCTTTATCTGCCAATGTTTATACAAACGTGAAACATAATCTGTCAAACGTCGTAATATTTAACTCCGGTCGCCCTCGCGCTGTATACGATACATCATTCAATGGGATAATATAAAACACAAAGCGTCGTGCGTCTATTATCCTCTGACAAAAGGAAAACAAACTTTTGAAACAGCCTCCAAACCTTCAAAAAAAAAAAAATGTCCCGAGTAGCAATAAAAAATCCAATATCCATTAAAAACTTCCTACTTCTATACTCGAATCTATTCAAGCAATATTAAACCCTAAGATAATCATGTCCTCGAATAACAGTATCGAAATCGCGATATCGATAAATGCTTTAAATCTGCACCTCGCGGGGAAGAGGTTTCTGGCAACGTTTTTTATTACGAATAATCCGTAGCATCCGCTCGCATGTAAACGAAGGTCCGCGAGTGTACCTCGGTGTTTTTCCGCCCACGATTTGGAGTGAGGGAAGTTGTGTTAACACGACGTTACAACGTGAGCGGCAAATAAAGGCTGCTTCGTAAAAAGGAGGAAAAAGAAGGGAGGGGGAGAGAGAGAGAGGAAAGGGGAGAAAGAACTCCGGTAAAGAAATGTTTGCATATCGTAGATTAAGGTGACTGCTGCATCCAGAGTAGAAAATGCGAGCCATGTAAATAGTGACAAAAGCTCTTTCAACACACGGCGCGCCACGGTAAATTCACGAGGATCGCCGTATTCCGGCTGCGATTCCGGCCGGAGCTAAATAACGCTTCCTCGTTGGACCTGTAATCTTATAGACTCGCTAACTGAGAGGACAGCCACGGTTTTTACCGCTACGTGCAGTCGAAGCAGCCGCGCAATTCTGGCCGCAAGGTTTTCGAGCGTTTACGGATGCGTTAGTTCCAGCTCGTTTTTCAGATCCCTGGGATATAGCGGCGGTCACCAAGCCCTTGCAAGCGCGTACCTCGGAGATGGAATTGCTGATCGAGCAGGAGTCGAATGAGTGTTATAATCCTGATGTCTTCTGTCGTGAAATTAAGAAATCAGGGAATTTTTCTTCTATACTTGAACTTTTGAGTACTTTTGAGTATCATCGACATTCAATATTGCTAGTAATTCGGCGTCTTGAAACTTTTTTGGTGCTCTTCCACGTTCTTCGTTTCTCGCATCAAAATCATTATCTCTGAACCGTTGAAAGCATCTTTTGCACGTTGCTTCTGATAGATTCGATGCGACTCTGCGGCACTTTTCTTCGAATGAAAGCAAAAAGCAATGCTTTCCCCGAATCATCGCTTTCTGGTAAAAAATTCGACATTTTTAACGCGATAAAAAAATATGATGTGCGTTCAATGACTCGATGTATATTAAATACCTTTGACAAATGTCGTACCATCCAAGCGAAAAAAAATTAAGGCTCGTTCGCGACAAATGTTCCCTATCGACGCATTGTATCTACACCTGATACTATAGAGATAATATATAAAATTGTATATATTGATTTCTGAGAAACGATTCTTTTTATAAGGAAATAATAGACGGACATAATTTTTGGATGTACCATGATACATGGACACTTTGTATTTCATATCACTTTACTGTATCATATATATACATAATCATAAGAGAATCGAAGAAGAGCAACGATCTAGAAAGGCTGTGGGCCCAGCGTTTTATTCGACGAGTCGGTGTGGATTTTACAGGCGCCAACGGGCGAAAGGCGGGAGAACGTAGGGCGAATACTCGATTATCGCCGCATTTTGCAAGCGGAATATACAATTTTCCAGTGGGCCGCTTCAAAAGGTCGGCCGTTCGGACTAGGAGAGGCGGACGACAAGAGCCAGTTAAATGTATGGCGGTGCGTTGGAAAGCAGGGAGGCATGTATCACGTGTGACTGCAATTACAGGATGGGCTAAATAATGCTTTCTCGCGGACCTCTAATCCTGTCATTTTCACGACATCGTAACAACATCCTGGCGCGCCCTTTATGAGGCAAACGACACGAGGTATATTCGCGCGGGGCAATTTAGCGTGTGCCGCCGAGTGCCTTCGCCTGGGGAAAACAAAATTAATTTTGGCGCTAAATTAAATTAACCGCCCGCTCGAGACGGAAGCCGGCCACCGTGGTAGACGCGCCGCTACTGGAATTTTTGAGTATTCCTGGCGAGCGAGAAGGAGGCGCGCATCGATACCCCGGCAATTTCGTTATGATTCCACTCGTGTACGTCCTATCAGCGGGAAATGTGTATGTTGATTTACAGGAAGCCTAGAAATACGAGGCGCGTTGAAAGGTAAAGGGAATTTTGCAATTTCGCGGGCTTGTGTTCGATTTGCGCGTATTTTTCCTTGTGTTTTGTAAACACGTCCGTTGTCAGCTGTGAAAAGGGTTATATGTATTTTAGTGCTATTGCAAGAACGTGGAGAATTAATTGACGTGGACAATTAAGACGTGTCGCTTGGAGAATTAAGAGCCTCTGAACTGTGTCGTATATTGTATATGAATAATTTAAATTTACGAAGGTTATTCTTTGGAATATGTATAAATCATTTTAAATATAAATTTAAAATAAATACAAAACGATAAATCATTTTATTCGCGTCGATCCACATGGAAAATTGGAAATATTCACTTGGAAAGGGTGAAGGATCCAGGATCGATCGATACTCCTTTGTATCGCGCGAAGGGACGAAGGGAGAGTCTCGAAGGGGGGAAAGGAAGGGAATATAAAAGTGTGGAAATGTTTGGAGCTGCACGATTGGACCTGCAGGCTCAATCGCCCGTTGTTAAGTTCCCGATTCTATCGCGGCGGTATTAAAACTTGTATCTCCCGTAGTTGCACGGCTGCTTCGAATACGATCTATGTTCCTGCGGCATTTTTCTCCGGGAACGACTCGCGCAACAAATCGTAACCTCCTTTACGACCGTCTTGAAACAACCCCCATTCCGGAGATTTTACCAACTGATTTTATCGATTTTACCCGCGACTCGAATTTACGAAGATCCCTCGCAGCCAGAGTCCTGGAAATTCGGAGGTAGAAGCAGAGAGATCGAGCAAAACAGAATATGTTTAACAAGGTATATTTAAATAAAAGTACATATTTTTTGTGGATAAAAAGTATCCAGTCTTCGATGAGAATAGCAACGTGTAGAGAGAAGTGAATTTACTCTAGGTTCTGATTTTTTTCCACGTCTATTTTTCTAATATGGATTAATTCCCTGTCTTATTTACTTCGTAGTTCAGAATTTCTAATATCAATTTGATTTTAATTCTTAACCTAATAGCTTTCTATTTGATTCGTTTTAGCCGACTATCCAATCGAAGTATTACAATGACGACGAGAAGAGAAATATATATTTATATAATATTATTTATACATATTTAAATACATATACTTATATTTTAAGCGTTTAATAAACCATCGCTTGACCAACACCGTTCCACCAAAGGCTTGGTGTCCCAAACACGTCCCGAAAGTTGCCAAGGGTTCTGGCGTCGATGACCTCCCAGTAAACGTGATATCAACTCCAAAGGGGCAACGCGAGAATATCAACGATAACAAGTCGAAGAGAAATGCGTAATTTCGTTAATATAAATTCCGCGAAAGCCCCCGTCGATGCATCGTCGAACGAGCCGTTAGGAGAATTTCGACTTGGCCGTCCTCATGCATATTTCATGGGAATTCATACACCTCGCGGCTCGTACAAATGAACCTTAATATACGTTTCTACGTGTAATAAATTTCCGGGCGAAACGGCGGGCATTTTTCTTTCCGGCCCTGGAGCGCCCTGTCCCGCCACGGTCTCATCTCCCTACCAGGGATTTTCGCGAACCGGGTCAATGTTTTGTGGCGCGCACGCCGCTTCAGAATGCGGACATCCTGGCCAAAGTACCCGATACGAACAGCTCTTCGATGGATTTTAACTTCTAATAAAGCGGAGATCTTACTGCTGGCTTGTCTCAAAAGTTTCTTGCATTTTACATGGAGATAATAGGTGCATTACATATCTCGATGTGGTTGATGGAAGTGCTAACTCTACGAGACTGGATGGAGGTTTGAAAAATTGGAGGAGAAGGAAGTCCTTGCTTAGATCTAGGATCACTGATCTAAATTACAAATGGTCTCAGTATATGTGTATATATATATATATACATATACGAAAAGGGGAATAAAAGAACACTAGACCTTATGGGCCAAGCTGTGTATATATACTTAGATTTAGTTTCAGTATATGTGTATATATATATACGTATTTCTATATTAACTATTTATATATAATGTATCCAAGTACATGTACATAGCTTTGCTCATAAGTTCTAGTGTTCTTCTATTATCCTTATCCTTTCCAAGTTGAGGTTTAACGTAAAACGCATTGCCAGGACACGTTATTTTTCGCTTGCAATTAAAAGAAAAACACCACATGGGCCAGTATAATATACACGAATGTCCACGCTAATTTCGATGGAATCGGTGCAAGCCTTTCGTATTTTAGCCGCGATATCAGGAGTTTGAACCACTGTGCGGCGGTGCGAGCCGGATCGAACGTTGTTCCCCGGGAGTGCTGGCACGTCGCCTAGAAACGTATTATGTCCCGTCGAGCGAGGCTCCACGGCGGTGCCTCGGCCGCACCAGGGCCGCGACAATGCCTCAAATCTTCCTTCGTTCCCCGCCGGATCCCATTTGCCCGACATTCCGAACTTTGGTCGCTCGCAGAGCCGAAGGGACCCTCGCCTTCTCCCTCGAGCAGGACCTCTCGGATTTTTCGCGCTATCCGCTTACATCCGATCCTCCTTTTTGCACCGTCCCTTCTCTACGCGATTTGGGGACAAATAAGAGTGCTTTAAGGGGGGAGGACGAAATTTCCTCTGTTTTTCTTTGGCTTTATTTTGAGATGAAGAAACGTGATGGAAGGTAAGGATTGTTATTTGTATTGTTAGGCGATCTGGAGGTAATTAATGTGGTCGATCGAATGTAGTATATTAACAATAGAACTACTAACTACAGTCTGAATGACTGGTGAGTCTGTTCTTGAAAAAATCGTAGTGCTTGTAAACGATGTATTTTTTCCGATTTTCCATGATTTTCATGGAGTACTTGGATCATCGTTTTGATCTACTGAAATTTCCATTTACTCTCCCTTTTTTTTAAAGGCCCAGAAAGTTGCTGGTAGTTCTAGTGTTAAATGAAAATAGATATAATGATTCACGCTCTGTATTATGATAAATAAGAGTCTCAAAAATGCCCGTCTGCGAAGTACAGCACACTTTTCTACCAAACGATCGATCGCTCATTTTCAGTACTTCGATGAATTCCGTGTTAACGATAACGAGGCTACGAAGCGTGCGAGAAAAGAGAGCAAACCGGTTGATCGGAGTAACGAAGACGTAAGGATGAGGAGAGTAGAAACGATTAAGGCGTACAAGAAATGCGTAGGTTCGGTGCGAACGATGATCCAGCAATCGCCACGACATCGAGATCGAGTTTCTTAGCCTTGAATCGGCTCGAAGCGCGCCTCGAGCATCGTGTACTTGTCCGAGCAGAACCGCCGGTATCAATATTCCCCGATATCAAATATCCCCGGCAATAGAGTGGTGCAGGTCCGAAAGCAAGGTGACATCGTGGTAGTGGCGCATGCGACCCAACACAGGCGTCCGCGGACTCATCAATCTATGTCGGCTGGCGTTATATCGCCGTTTCGATTTGCGGCCGCCGCTCAATGCCGGCCTCTCATTGGGTTTGACAGTGCAAAAAGGACGTCGGCCAAATTGCACGGGAGTGACGCGAACACGGAGCCTGAGAGCGGCCGACAACGTCGTCATTTCCGGGGCAAAGGCGACGACCTTTCGAGGATCGCCGTCTCGATGCGCCGCGATGGAGAAATCTCGAGGTACTCTGTCATCGACGCGCAAATCGCGCCCAAACTCTTTTGTGCGATACAGCGGGCCCTCGACTTTTGCTCACTATTGCTGCCTGAAAGTGCGTGCGAATGTTAGAAGCTAGAGGGACGTCGATTTTAAACGTTTCCCTTAATTTTGACTCTCTTTCCTTTCTCGATATTGAACGTATCGTGGGTTCTGTTTATATAATACAAGCGTCCGATTGAAGTATTACGATTATTTCCTCTACTCACGTTTTCAGCTTCACTAAAGTATATTATATAACAAGCTCCAGGCGATTTACATGGATGTCTAAATACCCCGCGTCGTCGAGCCGACGATCCTCGAACCTCTCGTGTATTTAACACTGGAACTAGCAAACCAGTCAAAATGACCGATCGGTCATCGTTTAAAAAATCCTGGTGCTTTACATTTCAGTTTTTTTTTTTTCAGATTTTCCATGATTTTCACTCAGTATATAGATCATCGTTTTGATGTACTGAAATTTTCCTTTATTCTCTCCTTGTTTTTAAAGATCTATATGGTGCTCCAAATGTGCCCAGAAAGTGGCTGGTAGTTCTAGTGTTAAAAGCCCCTGACTTTCGAGGATCGACGTCTAAGGGGCGTTCGATGGAGAAGTCTCGCATCGAAAGGGAGTCTCTCCCATTCCGAAGGATCGAACAATGAACGCGTATTTCGCGCAGCCTCGAGGACTGGGAGTTGGCCTCGCAAAGAAATTCTTGGGAGACGCGGACTCATTGCTGCTAATTATTAAACGTCAAACGGGCGCTTAGTCGGGCGCGAGGGACTCTACCGGGACACATATGGCGTGTAAAGTGTGACGGGGCAAGAAAGGATCGGCGGCCGTCATTCGTTTTGGTCCACCGCCGCCAATGATACTGGGTTATTAATATCTATTAAGCTGCCACTGTCTCGATGTCCTACGCTTTGCTTTTTACCCAACGACACACTATTTGTAACGCGAAGCGTCCCGCTGCGACGCATGTAGGCCATTCCGATAAGACCACCGCAAAGGATTATCGTTCGCTATTTAGGTACTTGTTTTATATTTTTTATATATATATATATTAATTATTACATATGTACATAAATATATTAATTAAATACAAGGTATTTTGTATATTGTGTATATTGTATTGTACGATATATATTTAAACTTTATTACTTTATTAAGTACTTTATGTAATATAACAATAATAAAGTTTGTATTACATATATATTTTATATATAATATTTTTTTATATATATTAAAGACACTATACATCGTAATCCTTTGAATCTTAATATTAACGAAATTAACGTACATCCAACCTACGGATCATCATAACGCGGCGAGACAAGCCAGAGATGATCCACCACAACGCATTCAGCTTGTTAGAGACGCAGAAGTACCGTACCAAAGAAGATTGCCAATGGAAATACCGCGATTACCTTCCACATGCTCGCGAACAAAAAAACCAATCCTCGAAGCAATTGCATAACGATGGTAACTAGAAACTAGTTCCAAGCGGTGCACCCAAGCGCGGTGAAAAAGAGCGCCGAAGAAAAAAAAAAAAAAGGAAAAACGAACTTGACCTCAAATTCCGTAATTAAATTCAGCATCGTTCGCACGTTACAGTATCCTATATAAACGGTAATAGCAATAAAGTAGCTTCATTCATCGGCACGAGTCCTCGAGGAAGAAATACTCCGTCAATCCAACCTGCGCCCAAAGGGACGATCCTAGACATCCCTCGATCGATGCGCCTCCCCCGATTCATCCGTCATCGATCATCGAATCGTACGCGAGGCGAAATTTGCGGCTCGCAGCTCCTCGAGGTCGACGCACCCGCGTCGATGCGAGTTACCCCCAAAAGCAACCCGTGAACCCGGATTAATTCTGCCCGGGGACTTAACCGCTGTCAAGTGCGCAGAGCCGAAACCGCGTGCAGAAGTGACGGGCCGTGCAGGCTGGAGATCTTTTCCGGGCGAACCCTCGAAATCGAGCCTTTGGCCCGCGGATCAGGCCGTGGCTTGGCGAACAGAAGGCCGGATAAAGCGCGGCTCCTGCGAAAAGCCCACGGATCAAGGCGACGGGCCGTCGATCGATGCGCGAGACCGATTCCTGGATGATTTGACGCTGATCGAGCCGCTTCTTTCTCCTTTAGAATCGAGGTGGTTCGATATATTGAATGGACAGAATTAGAAGATATAACGATGGATGGAAAGGGAAGGAGAGAATTTTTTTTTTTTTTTTTTTTTTTAAGCTTCGACCACTAGGATCATTAGCTAAGAGAGAGAATTGGTATGATGAGGATGTAAGGGAGACATTTGTGTCTACGCGAAGCTAGGATTAACTCGTGTTTCTTTCGAGAATTCCGGGGGTATTCTTCTTCCTTTTTTTATTCTGAAAGCTACTGCTAAGGTTTAGATTCTGTGTAGTATTATGTAGCGAATAAAATAAGCTTTGGATTGGAAGAGGTCTTATAGTGGATTGTGGTGGTTGGCGCTGCTGTAATCGTGGTTTGAAGAGGTGTACAATGTTGTAATAGTGCTTCAAAAAGGTAGACAATGTTGTAACAGTGCTTCAAAAAGGTAGACAATGTTGTAACAGTGCTTCAAAGCGATTAACAATGTTGTAACAGTGGTTCAAAGAGGCTCATAGCGATCGATGCCGTTACATTTTCAGTAAAAGACTCTCTTATCATTGGCTTTCGCGCGATTAGGGCCGTTGGCAGTTCGCTCGATTATTCCGAGTCGAGCTTCCGTTAATTACGTCGACGAGGCTCGCGTCGCGAGTTACACCCTTTTTTCCTCCTCGATGCCCGGCGTCGATCTTCATCGAATTACCGAGGAGCGCTGCCGCACGTCCGTCTCCTATCCGGCTGCATTGCGTTTCTATTTTAATTTGCGGCCTGCCACTCAGCCCTGCCCTCGTTAGATTCAGGAGCGAGTAACAGGACGCTGAGTAAATTGCACGTCTGACACACGTCGTCGCATTAGGCCGACCGCATCGAGACGCGCTCGGTGCCAGAAGGAAAAGAGAGACGGCTGGAAATTCTCGCCCGCGAGACGACCTCGGATGTCCGGCCAAAACGAGACTCGCCAAATCTCCGAAACACTGGAAACATCTCGTCGACTCGATCGAAAATGTCCGCTTGATTCGATCAAGAATCAATCATTTTGAACGCCACGTACTTCCTCTTAACACAGCTTGATTTGGCAGCTTGAATTCTGTACATCTTTTTGCGGCATCTTTCCAAGATCAGAGCTTTGGTATAAACGACTGGTTATATGGAGCGTTTATTTTGAAAGTGGCGTAAGTCCATTTTCTCTCGTTTCGAGAAAATCAAAGGTTAGCATTTGACACAATGAGCATAGAACTATCGTCCATCGTTCGTCACGACGGATGCGAAGTTGATGTATGATGACCTGGTATCAGGTTTATTATCAATCTTTCTAGTATATTTTTTTACACTCGAAGCATTTTTTTACACTCCATCGTTCGTCACGACGGATGCAAAGTTGATGTGCGATAACCTGGTATTGGGTTTATTATCAATCTTTCCAGCATAATACTTTTTACACTCGAAGCATTCGTGGAGATACAGTGCGCTCGTTGGCTCAAAACGTTGGAAGTGCTTCGGCCTACTTCGCAAGGGCGGTTACCTAATGTAACGTAAGTTTCGGCGTTGCACGAGGCCAAGGTACGAACCTGCGTTCCTTTAAAGCGCATTCTGAGGCGCGGAAAGCCGGAAGCGGGCAGAAGTGAAAGGCCGCGGCGGCTAATTAGGATTTTGGTCCTTGGCGAATGGATGCTTTAGCTTCCTTTGAGCCCAGCTCGATTAATGTGTACTTCCACGAAGATACGTTTAGGATATTGTTATCATTATTGTTATCATTACTACGTCGTGGTGCAGTGTAAAAAGCGTAGGGGGCGCTTCGACAAGAGCGATAATGTGTGGCAACGCCTGGAATATAGAGCGCTGTTAAAGGAAACGCGGGCTATTCTTCAAAAGCATGAATTCGAGCAGCGGACAGCCGGCATTTTTCGCTGCGCCTGGAAAATCGAGTATTTCGATGCACGCATCGGGATTTACGAGATGTGTAAGGTTCATATTACTCCCTGGTAACGGAATGTAAATCTTCGAAATAAAGATTTAGGTATGGTATCGACAACGTGGCAACGGCCGGCGCGCAAATGGAAATCGAAGCGATGGATTTAAACGATGGATACGTATGATTTAATTGTACGGCGATCATGCGGTGTAATTTATAGAACGAAATGGCTGTTTTGTATCGACAGCGGAATAACGGTGTAATTCGAGGTCGTTGGTCCCTCGCATCGCGCGATTAAAACGCTTGGAGTTATTCTTCTGTCTAATGTACAAGAACGTCCCTTATTAAAGAAACGTGCCCGGGAATTATTAAATGACATACTTTCTTTAGTGATTTATTAATCAACGTGCAATTAATAATAAACGCCACGGATTTGTGGAGAAAATGTATTATTATAAAAATGTGCGTGTGTGATTTATTTATGATAAATAAATGTTTATAATAATACATTTTAATAAATAATAATACATTTATTTTATAATGATAAAATATGTGAAGAAAATTTATTATTAGGTGTTCATTATTTCTTACGCGTAGGCGATCGTGAAAAAATTTTCCAGAAAGAAAATTTTTTTCCACCATCGCCTACACATATGAACCAATTAACACCTAATAATAAATCTTCTCCACAAACCCGTGGCACATATACATTTATTATTAATTGCCCGTCGAGGAAGAAAGTATATCATTTATCGTTTTATCCCCTGGTCAATGACTCAACTCCCGTTTAGTCGCACGCACGTTGTATTTTTTCCTCTCCTTTCCCTCCTCTTTTTTTCCCACATCGAGGAGGTTCCGAAGCTGCCAATCATCCTCGCTGCGGGCATTCCTATCGTCGTTTTCACCGGGAGCCGCTTTTTAAACACGGCCGCATTTCAATTCGCAGCTCTCGATAAATTCTAACGTATTTTCCAATGAGAACGAAATAAAATGACTATTAATAAAACACAAACACCGCGCGGCCGGAGTTTGGATTGGATGTAAATATGGACATTGGCCGTGGAAATCGCGATCGAAGGTCCAGAAGTCGGGCCGCTATTTTTCGTTTATTCCGCATCGCGAATGTATCTGCACGTAATGTATCGCGATATTACGGATGTATTGCATCGCGAAGGCGTGACGGACCTCTGCGAGATTATGCGTTACACGAATTAACGTGATTATTAATTATTATTGGCAGCGGTGCGTATAGGTGTATGAAAGATTAATCCGGCGGTTCATCCGCAATTATATTCGAAATAGGAGCAATTACCGAAATGAATGATACGCATTGGCGGTGCTAATATTTAACCAATCGCTGTAATGAAATATATGTTTGAATTATGAATCGCGTTCGTTCGACGTTTTACCGCGATCGCTAATTAACTTCCTTTGAATCATTCCGATCGTCTCACACCACAATTCGCTCTCTGATTTCTCCTTCATTTTATTCTCCCTCGAATGTCAATCTTCAAAGCCGTTTATATTTTACCGCAAACTCGAAGTAAACCGAGAAATTAGAAGGACAAGGGAGAACGCGTAACCGACGCTGTAATCAAAGCGTGCGATATATCGAAGCCCATTTCTCGAGGAGGAAACTTTCGAAACCTTATTTCCCTCATTTCCCTTCGCAATACGTCAAAGGAATAACGGGAGCTTAACGATAAAAGCCCGCGCAGGAACGCATTGCTTTTAATTTGTAATTCAAAGGTGCGACTCACCGCCCACCTCGCTTATTTTCTCGTTTATCCCCTCCCCCCGTCAAGAAATTAATGAGAAACGAACTTGCAGTTTGTAATTTCTTCGGGGCCAGCAATAAGGCCGCCGCCCCTTTCCCGTGGCTCAACTTTATTTCCATGGGATGAACGTTTCCGTGCCGTGAATCGGCGCGGTTGTACTTCTCTCCTGAATTTATTCGCCCTTTGCGGAGGAAAATCCCCTTCCTCCGGGAAATACATCGAGCGAATTCGAACCCTTGATGCTCGAACGACCGCTCGCGAGATATCTCGTGTTTCTGAAAATTATCCCTTATATATATATATCGTTTTACTTTATTATAATAAAGTATTTCAACGAATTCGTACGCTGCAGAAGTCAGTGCGTATATGCATCTTAACGCATTGCGCGAGTCACGTAAGAATACGTATTTAGTGGATTTACGTTAGAGGGCGAGTATGGTATAAATACCATGGACGTCGTATGTATGGTGTTTGCGTTGCTAGGCAACGCTTCGCATCGTTTCTTCCCGGAAGTGTCGTTAAGAAAAACGAGATAGTTTTCGATTTATTGCTATTTTACGTAAGTCCGCCGCGAAGTATACCCGCATGCCAAGTGTTAAAGTGACCAAACTCACTTGAAAACCTCATTTATGATATAATACATTAGTTACAAGCTTAATAAACACTTGGATATTTAATGTTCTCTCTCTCTCTCTATATATATATATATATTATACTTGTTCATTTCACGAGAAAATCTCATTCGTGGAGTAAGCCTAGGGAAAATAATATGCGGCTATTTAAGCGTTAATAAATCTGAAATTAATTCCCGATCCCCAAAAGATTGGCGGGACTATTTAAGCCCGCAAAGGTCCGTGGATTTGCCTAATTTGCTCCACGCCTCAGTGGCCGAGCGCGTCGCGCACTTTGTTCGCTTGAAACGTGACGTCGCAGGAGTCGAAGGGCTTAGGCGAGGGCTGCTTCTGGGGGGAAAGAAGATAGAATCCTCCCCCAGCGCATCTCCTCGCCCCTCGAGCCACGGATATTCGGGCTTTCGAGCGGCGAGATACGAATCCGAAGGACCTGGCGCCACTGCGCGCCATTATCTTTTGGCCAGGGGAAAAAGGGAGTGGAAATAAACAGAGACGAGAGGGAAGGGGGGGAGGGGAGGACTAAATAGACACGCCTTGGGCGCGTGGACGGTTTGAGATGGCCAAGAATACTCCGTCAAAGCGCAGAGGGATACGCTGCCCTTTGCTATTTTACTTTCGCGCCCAAACTTCGCTTTCCGACTGGAATTTCCCGGAGACACGCGAGCGAGCGCTTTGGAATACGCTCAAACCTGTTTTTCTGCGGTGGATAGGGTCCGCAGAAAGGAAAACGCGTGAAGAAAGATCGCGCAAAACTTCGCGAATAGTTGCGAGACATAGTTTTCGCATGACCATTAAAAAGTATTTTTTTTGTGCGGTTAATAGGGAGTGCATAAAGCATAAAAAAAGTCTTACCTAGAAAGTAACTCAAAACCTCACGAAATAACTCGCGAATAAATTATCTTGATGGTCCGGAAACGTGAATTCACTTCGAAGGACGTCGATTAATACAACGGACTTGTCACTTGCGCAGATCGGAGACGAATAACAGCGACTCCCTGTGATTTACGATTACAGAGTTCAACGCGCATACAATGTAATCGGCTACTTACGTCATACGATGAGAGACATCGAACAAGCTAAATGATCGATCAAACCTACCGCTTATTTATTCGATTATTAATTTGATTGAAATTTTCGCGCGAATAAAAAGCGCACACAAACAGGTTTGAGTGTATACGAGCCAGAGTTTATCGCAGGTTTATTATCCTCTGATGGAAAGGAGGTATCGATCGTATAGACGCTGGAAGAAAGAAAATCACTCTAAACTCTTCTCATGAACAAGAGTGTACACGTTCAACCCTTTCCAACTCGATCATGCCATTTGGCATCAGCCCTATAATCCGCTCCAACCAATCGAGTACCTCTAAATCCTTTTTCTTCGAAATTCCATTCTCTTACCGCACGATTATAATCTGGAAAGCGTTGATTTAGTCCAAGAACGACGAATTAGACTCGTCATCCGTGACTCGGGCAAAGCAAGCGCACGACGAGTCTCACTCGTCGAATGCAGCCAAGGGGTTAACGCGCCTTGTCCATCCCTCAAAGCGCTCTCTTCCATCTTTTTGGAGGGCGCGTAATAGGAGCCGCTATTTCCTATTAAAGTTGCAACAACGGGGCGCATCCGTCGGAAAGTTTGGCGGCGTAATTGTAACAACTTGCCTTTCCAGTAATGAGTTTCCCCTCTATGTAATTTCGGCCGTAACTACGCGCCGAAATATTTGTCTGGCAAATAACGGCGCGCTACTACTTATCGGCAAAGCGACGGGAGTTAAGTCGCGTCTCGTTTGCGGCTGGGAGCACGAAATTTTGTGTGGGGGGAAGGGGTCGTACTTTTCTGGATTTGTTTAAATAACTAAGGAGTCTAAGTCCTCCTAACCTCGATGAAAGTGTTCAAAGACGAGCAAGTGATTTTTGCGGTCATAGCAGGCAAATCCAGGTGAATAAATTATTATCCCATGCAAAAATAGTTGATTTATTCGAACGAATGTCCAAGTTCCATAAGATGGAGGATTCAAAAAGCGAGTGCGTGAATATACTCGAAGAATGATTTACTTGTCGATTTATATATCCATTTTTTTGCATTGCCTCAAAAAGCACTTTACACGAAGCACTGATCGCTTATTCGTCATTGATTAATTAACCTCGAGGATTCGGAGAAAGGGAAAGCTCGTTTCGCTTATCAAAGGTGGATCGATTTTTCAAATGGTTGATTAATCCAATGTTTAATTTAATTAGAGTAGTTCAATTAAAGTGGAGCAGGAAATGACGCTAACCGTAATAAATAGGACGAATGGACGATCGCGACTCGAAGAGACGCGCGAGCGATTATCGTCGTAAATATTCACGGCGCTAAAAAAAGATCGAGAAGGACCTTCGAGGCTTTCACGAATGTAAAATAAGCGTATGTACGTGGTTATGCATACGGTAATTCTACATATCGTTTTAACGTCATTAATGTCCAGGAAACGCGTGGAAAAAGCGGGATACCATTCATGCACGCGCTTACCAACACCTCTGTCGGCGGTAAATCGTTACTCCGAATGCCCTTGGGTTTATTATTAGCGCCATATTCTCTCCTCTCGTTCCTCGCGCCTTCCCTTCCGGCCAAAAACAGCGGGACATTCGCTCGAGGCTGAGCGATTATTCTATAAACCATTTTGCAAGCTCAAGTTGAGGTGTCTTTAAGCACCGACCCTCTTACTGTGCGCTAAAATTACGGATTTCGGCCCAAAAAATCTCTACTTTTCTTACCTTCGAAAACACTTTGGCACGTGATAAAAAATGGAAAAAAAATACGTGCTTTGTCGCGCATTCTCGGATAAAGTTTATGGGATGGACTGTTGGTAGGTTAAATATGAAATAATATATATATATATATATATGTTATTATA
>JBCFXI010001606.1:0-46580 GCA_038496175.1 Ampulex compressa | reverse complement strand
TATATATATAAACAAATTAAAGGACAATATATATAAATTAAATTGAAATTGAATATGAAAATGAATAAATCAAATGTGGTGAATAAACCGGTAATATTAGAAAAGCAAATTGAATTTAAAATTAAATTTACGTTTAATAACTCAATCTTAGTTTTAATTACAGTCTCCTTTATACAATTATCCTTCTTTCAAACAGCCCCGCCTTTAATCCCTAGGATGCTTTACCAGCGATATATCAAAATTATTCTCGTTCTTCGGAGACGACCGATCCGGAGCAGCCTGTGCACGGTTCCTTCCTCCCCCAAGGAGGACATCGAGCCCGAGTCTCTTCCTCCGCCACCACCGGCTGTTCATCCCTGCATTTCCCGATTCTCCAAGTTTTTTCCCTCCCCCAGGCGCGACGTCGTTATTATTGTCGGGAGCGTGCTTTATTTCCATTATTACACGCTTCCAAGGCGGCGCCAGGTGGAAACGCATAAAGAGCGCCCAGCACGGCGGTGGACTTACCTCCAGAACTCATTATAATAATATCGAGTCGGGATTTGCATTGAAATGTTAATTTGTATTCACATCGCGCCCGTCGAGAGCCGGTGTCTCGACCTCTCCCCCCTGCCCTTCGCTCTCCCCGTTTCTTTTCCTCTTCCTTCCTGTCCTCCTCCTCCTCCTCCTTCACCTCCTTCACCTTAATATCGCGCCGACCAGGAGAAACTTTTCCTGACGTCGCGGAATTAATCCGGCCGTCGCTTCTTGCTTTGGAAGCCGTTAATGGAATTCCATCGGCACGCCCGTGCCTCGCGACAAGAGGGAGCTCTTAATAATATCCCCCCTCCAAGTTTTGGGGGAAAGGCCGCGGCTGAAGGAAAGTCTAGGGACTTTCTTGTCCGAGCCTCGCTGGAGAAATGGACAGCGCAATTTGGATGGTGATGATAGGTTCAGTCGTGGGAATCTTCTTGATTTCCTGGGTTGAGCTTTGAATCCAGTTCTTTAGCACGATTGCTACGTGTATTTCGTAGTACTCGAGGCTGGCGCCGCGTGAGTTATGCGTCGCTCCATAACCTCGCGAGGGTTAGCAGAGTCTGGTATTGGAAGTTCATTGGAATGAATATGAAAAATGTATGCATCGACATTGGGGCTGGTGAAGAAGTCGGAAGTTATGGTTAAATGAATGAATGAGTATGTAGAGTTCAATGATTCGGGACGTTATTTTCGTGATGGCGCGAAATTATGGCATGCCATGAAAATTGATCTGCATCGACGTGTAGCATTTATTATATATATTTTATATAATTATATTTATTATATATAACTAGTGAATCGTGATGTTTTGAAAGATTGGTAAAATGTGTTTAATACGAGTCTCGATGTCACGATTAGATTGGAGGATAAATCATGCATCTTCATAATTCATAATTTTTAAAGCAATTAAAGATTCATCATTTTTATGCAGTCCATCATCGTAAGAGAATAGAAAAAAAAAACTGTTTCGACGAATCCCTGATTTCAAGCGGAAAAATAAGAATAACCTTGCCGACGAATCAATTATCGTTCGCGAAATAACGGAATAACAAGCGCGATAGTTTTTGGCGAATGGATCGTTGCTCGGGGAAAAACGAGGCCGATCGTTTTTGTCGAATCCATACTGGCATGCGGGAAACGAATTTTCGAGCTGCCCCATTCCGTGAATCGGTTATCGCACACTGGTTATCGAATAATTGTTTTCGGTAGATCAGTCATCCTGCGCGAAAGAAATGGGAACGATTGTTTTCGATAAATTGATTATTGTTTGCGGAAAAGGGGGAACTAATCGTTATCGGAGGATCGATTATCGTACGAGAGGAACGAGTTTTGGAGGTAACCATACTCGATTCGGACGACGAAACGTTAGACGAAACGTCAACCGGAAGTTAGGGTGAGTTATCGTGCGTCGACGCATTGTCCGTCCAAAACGTCAAACGGATCTCCTCTCCTTATCATGGAAATTCTCGACTCAGCATCCGTGTCGTTGCGATTCAATGGAACCATCAGGATTAATTATCCACACGGTAGTTCGTGGTCTGAATCATTGTCAGTAGTTTACACATTACAAGGAACCAAAAAGGGGGATATTAGCAAAGGAATATTTTACAACTGAAGAACAACCTCGCGATTTATAGTAATCTAGGAATATAGAAGGTGATGATGATTCGCTTAGAACAAGGCACAGTGAATAGTACGTTAATCCCAAGTTAGCATGGATTATAAGCCAGAAGGGGATGACGATTCGTTCAGAACAACGCACAGTGAATAACACCTTAATCTCAAGTTAGCATGGATTATAAGCCAGAAGGGGATGACGATTCGCTTGAAACAAGACACAGTGAATAGTACGTTTGCGTTCCAAGAGTTTTATTTCTTTCGCGAAGAGGAACCCAGAGTCGAATTTATGCTCGACTTCTATTGCAAACTATACATCCCACTACCGATGAAATGTTCAGAAGAGGTTAATCCTCGGAAAAGACAAACAAGAGAGCCGGGAATTTATTAGACTCGAGTGTATAAAACTTGCGAATTATCGTTTAAGAAAAATACACTGTCGAGCGACACTCGACAGAGGAGTGCAAAGGGTCAATCTCAATGAGCCAGAAGGGGACGATGATTCGCTTAGAACAAGACACAGTGGATAACACATTAATCTCAAATTACCGTGGATTATAAGCCGATAAATACCAGCTCCTCCATCCTCTTCCACCCAGTTTACAGAACTAGGTGAGAGGATACGTTGTCGCCCTTTGATCGTCATCGAGTGCCTCCAGGCCAAGGAAGGCACGAACCCCGGTAGTTCGGATGCACCGAATTTTCCATTCCGCGGGCGTCGCGATCCGGATCGGAGAAATCTCCACGGCGGACACGCAGTTTGCAGTTCTGGCACGTTGACCGACCGCCAAAAAGGCGGATTCCTTCGATCCGAGGGAGAGCGTAATGGAAAAATCGGGGTTGGAGTTAAGGGAGAGGTCCAGGCTGTGGGGCATGATTGCACAAAGCAGCGGTTGTCGAGCGATCTGATTGATTTCCACGATCTTTCCTCACCCCTCATCAGGGCTAATCTCACTTCTGAACTTTTCCTAAACCCTCCTCGTGCAAAGATCAACACTATACTATCTAGTATATTCATTCATTTCTATATACATCATTTATTCTACGCGCATATACAATAAACTTGAAAAAGAAGCAACCCAATCAACAGAGCATCAAAAGTATTCACTTTATATAAAGAATAAAATATCAAATATCATGTCAAGCGTTAATTGTAAATTTCACGTATTTCGTTTCTCATCGCCAAGAGAATATAGGTATCGAGATTCCTTATAAATAAAGATAAGGTATTTGAGTTTCCCTTCGATTTCCGTGCAAAAGGAAGGAGAATGGCATTCGAGCGCTCTCGATGGCCCGGATAAAGTTGGGGGGCCTGGCGTGGAAAAGTTAGGCGGACGGGACCAGTCGTTTCCAGTCGGAGGGTTCATGCACCTGCGCCCCGATTGCGCGCTATGATTATCCTGACAAATGGGACGCGAGATAGACGTGCAATCGGAATACGCTTTATCAAGGCCCGGGGACTTAATTGCGGGGATTGATATTATTTATCGGGTGGATTTTGTCAGGTTCAAGTATCTCTCCGCCAGCTTCCTTCTGTCGATAAAGATGGATAGTTTTTTTTTTTTTTTTTTCTTAATTCATTTTTCGGCACCGACTGCTAAGGTCATATGGCCTAGGACCTACTGTTTAAGGTGGATTCCGAACCACCAGAGCTACGGTATATACCATATCACATAGAAAAACCAGAGGTGATGGGCGGAAGATGGATAGTTTATTACTATTACTAGGATACAGTTTATACCTATGTTTTTTTTTTTACACTAACTCTGCTCTGCTCTCTACTTCGACTCTATACTCTTTACTCTTTACTCTTTGCTTTTTACTCTAACTCTTTACTCTTTAACTCTCCGTTCTCTACCGACCTCTCTGACTCTTCATTCTCGACTGACCTATACACTCTCCCAAGATTCTCTCTCTTCTGAATCACACATTTCCTCCTTAGCATCCCTGCACGCACCCCCTCTCGTTCGTAGACATTCTCATGCTTATCGGCTACGTGCATTCCTATAAACCACGCGTCACCCAAAACCAAGCCACGCACTGTCTATATCGCTCTTCTCTCCTTATAGCTCAAGCACACTTCACTCGGTCCACGCTCTTATAATCTACAGAATATTTATGTATTCTCACGCCGGACTATTTTCTCATTCCCACACTACGCGTCACCCAAAACCAAGTCATGCACGCATCTTTCCTCGACTTACAGTCCAAACACACTTTGCTCGGTCCACTCACTTATGATCCACAAAGTATTTACTCATTCTCACGCCAGACTATTTTCACGTTTCCATATAATTCTGATGGGTGGTAAACGAAGCGAGGATAAGCGGAAGGAGTTGGGCACGAGCAAGGAGCACGGAACGCACCGATCCCTCGGCCCCACAATTTTCTCCCTGATTATCTCGAAAATCATGAACTCACCATACGTGCTCGTGCCACGGAGCGCCGCGCTTATCTCCCGTAATTAATTAAAATACCGCGCAGATGTGCGCACCATTATCGAAATCGGGATCCCCGAAAGGCGAAGCCACTTTGCATCGCGCCTTATGCAGGCGCAAGGCGGATTTTGTTACCTTGCTGGCCTTGCTTTTGGATTTATCTCGTTGGCCCTGGCCGGTCTGGAAGTTTGGTTAGCGCAAATCTCCCTCCTTGGTAATTTACACGGTCGCACCTCGCATGGGGGAAACTTTGATTACATTTGGCCCGTGTCTTGCTCGATATTTTATCCCTTTACCTCTTACATGCTTCTACGCTCTATTATTCTTGCGTCTTGTTACTTCGTGTTTACGGTTATTGCAGCTCCGGAGTTTCTCTTGTTAGCGTCTAATGCGGGGATGTGAGAATAGTCCGGAGTGAAAATGATTAGGTATTAAGGAAGGGAGTTCGAACGACTAGGGCGGAGTGCGTGGTTTAGTTTTGGGTGACTTTTGAGGAATGCACGCGGATGATGATTGCGCGAATGTAAAGGAATAATAGGGGGTGCGTGCAGGGATTTTAGGGAAGAAGGGCGTAGCCAAGAAGAGGACGGGGAATCATAGAGAATGGAGTGTAGAGTCCCAGAGAGTCATCGAAAACAGAATATAAAGTATGGAGTCAGAGTCAGAGAGTGGAGTACAAAGTGAAAGTCACAGTCAGAGAACAGAGTGCAGAGTCAGAGTCAGAGGTAGAGAGCAGAGTACAGAATCAGAATACAAAGTCAGAGCTAGAGTTAGAGAGCACAGTATAGAGTCAGAATCAGAGTCAGACGCAGAAAGCAGAGTGCAGAGTCAAAGTACAGAGTCAGAGCCAAAGTCAGAAAGCAGAGTACGGAGTCAGAGTCAGACTGAGAAAGCAGAGTGCAGAGTCAAAGTACAGAGTCAGAGCCAAAGTCAGAAAGCAGAGTACAGAGTCAGAGTCAGACTCAGAAAGTAGAGTGCAGAGTCAAAGTACAGAGTCAGAGCCAAAGTCAGAAAGCAGAGTACAGAGTCAGAGTCAGACTCAGAAAGCAGAGTGCAGAGTCAAAGTACAGAGTCAGAGCCAAAGTCAGAAAGCAGAGTACAGAGTCAGAGTCAGACTCGGAAAGCAGAGTGCAGAGTCACGATACAAAGTCAAAGCTAGACTCAGGGAACAGAGTGCAGAATCACAATTAGAATCAGAATAAACAACAAAAGTACAGAATAACACTTAATTATCTCTGTCGCAGTAATACCAATAAAGCACCATTGCTCATCGATACAAGTCGCTGGCAAAAACATACTTGAATCACACCTCATCCATCCCACACTAATTATTTCAATCCTCACTAATCTGCTCTAGAACAGAAACAATTTATTTATCCATACCATTCTTAACTCCATACTTTAATCGAGTATATTGATATATGACATTTTTTCGCTCTTCACAAAAATCATAATCATAATCACAATCATGATCATAATCAAAGATCATAAGTTACCCCGACTTATACACGCATTCTAGTTTCCACGTCAGCCATCTGGCTATGATATATGCCATTTTTTCGCTCTTCACAAAAATCATAATCATAATCATAATCATGATCATAATCAAAGATCATAAGTTACCCCGACTTATACACGCATTCTAGTTTCCATGTCAGCCATCTGGCCATGATATATGACATTTTTTCGCTCTTCACAAAAATCATGATCATAATCATAATCATAATCATGATCAAAGATCATAAGTTACCCCGACTTATACACGCATTCTCGTTTCCATGTCGGCGATCTGGCCATGATATATGACATTTTTTCGCTCTTCACAAAAATCATAATCATAATCACAATCATGATCATAATCAAAGATCATAAGTTACCCCGACTTATACACGCATTCTAGTTTCCATGTCGGCGATCTAGCGATGCGGTTTGTACAATAGTCCTCCCTCGATTGCGTTTCGCGACACGGCGACGAAGTACGTGCCTGCGGAAGAGAAATTAGGACGAGGGAGTACAGTTAATAATTAAGCCGATCCTTCAGACCCTCGTTAGTCCAGTTATATCGTTACGCCTGTCTTGACGAGGGATTCGCTGTGCAAATTCACTGTAGCCACGCGCAAACCGTTTCGGCATACGCGCATGTGATGTGGACTCGTGGAACCGATCCTTTGCTCGGCTTGGATTTCTAATCAAATACTGTTAGGATCTTTAAGAATCCCACCTGCTTCCTATCGTCGATCAAGCCAAGCTTTTTATCATTTTTTTATAATATAAGATTTATTATATTCTTTTATTATATGTGATACCGTGCACGAAGATCAAGACGATACCTCGTATTTTTTCTTCGATGAAGCCTCGATCTTTTCAGGACACCCTAGTAATTCGCTTATCGAGTACATCCCACTGATTTTCATAAAGAAACTAATATACGAATATAAGACTCTCGATCAATTGTTCAAGCATACTATCTGGTTGGCATGTAATTAATTGCGGATTTCGCTGTCGGATGATTTTGGTCAAATTTTCAGGTACACTTGCGTATTCAAAATCTCAAAGCTACGATCTTGTATTCACATTCCATACTTCCATCGTAATTCCGTGAAAAAACAAATACCGACGATTAGTTGCTCCCATGCGCCCTTGGTTCGAAAGTAAAATCACGAATCCGCGATTACTTATTCCCCTATATACAAGCGATTTCCAAGTATCATATCTCACGCCAGTATATCTTCAAAGCGTATGTTCACGCGAGAGGAGTTCAGTGTGAAAATCCTCACGCTTTATCAAGCTCCACCGGTAATAGGACCAAGGTAAGAGACCGAGAGAGAGAGAGAGAGAGAGAGAGTAATGGAAAGGGAAGCGGAAAATGCGGTCCGATTGCGGAAAGTGTCGAAGGTGCGGATTGACTTGCGCGCGATTGCCGGACCGCTTCGGGTCTTACCTCTCCTCCTGGAGTACGTCCTGTCGAGTTTAAAGTCGCAAAAAGGGGAAGCGGATCGAGTAAGTGTGGCCGGTTATTAGGTCGATCCGCGAGGACGAGGAGGAGCCGAGTTAGGATTGAAAAGGGCGCGGAAAGTGTCGAAGGTAAGGCAAGGCGGATCGATTGGCGCGATTGCGGGCCAGCTTTGGATTCGAGTTACCTTCGAGAATATGTCGTGGCTGGCTCGAGAGTCGCCAAAGGAGAAGCGGATCGGATAAGTGGGCCCAGTCATTAGGCCGATCCGTAAAGTCCTCTTCCCAGGGTTGTTATCTCGAGGTCCTCCGAATCGTCGTTATCGGCCCACTTATCTCGATAGACGGTTTCACCTATAGATCCGAAATGGTCACGCCGTCATATTGGCTCTCAGGCTCCAATGGCTTCGTTCATCGTTCCTTCCGAGCTTTTCCCCGTGGATTTTCTCGCCCGAACGACTCGGTCTCACCGAATTTCGTTATCCATCGAAAAAGTCTCCCTGGGTGAAAGCCGTTACTGCTCTCCTCTCATCGCCTTTTTTTTTCTTCTTTTCTCTCCCTCTCTCTCTCTCTCTCTCTCTTAATATACTAGATACGCGTGCGCTGACAGTAATCGTAATGGATACTTCTCGTGTATCTCGTGTGAGACGTATGAGGTGCGTGTAAGTAGACTGGATATCGATGAGTAGCCGGATGTACAGAAGGAAAGATGGTTGGTTAATACTGTGAGAAAGGGTTCTGGAGATTATATTCGCTTAATAAATATTTCGTACGTCGTTCGACACGGATATAAAATCTCTAGGGTATTGTGATAAATCAATGAAGAGAATTATATTAGGTGTACAATTTTGTATCCGCCAGTTTCTTTTTTTTTTCTTTTTTGTGAATTAGTTTTTCGTAAGAAAGTAAAAGTAAAGGAATTTTGTAAGAAATAAAAAAAATTTTGTAAGAAAGTAATGGTAAAGGAATTTTGTAAGAAATTTAAAATTTTTGTAAAAAAGTCATAGTAAAGGAATTTTGTAAGATATAAAAAAATTTTTGTAAGAAAGTAATGGTAAAGGAATTTGGTAAGAAATTTTAAATTTTTCTAAGGAAAAATAGTAAAGGGATTTTTGCAAGAAATTAAAGATTTCTGTAAGAAAAAATAGTAAAGGGTTTTTTGTAAGAAACTGGTCGTACATTTGCGATTCGAATTATTGTCCGTCGTTGGCCACGGCGGGGCCAAAGTTGTACACCTAATTCTTTCGAAGAGTTTTAGCGACGTGCGCAACCGTTTGGAAATTTTAGAATGGCAGCGTAAATTGTAACGGAGGTACTTTTATTATCGTGCGCATACCTTTTTCCAGCCGTTCATCCCGCCCACTGTTTTGCACGTGTAATTCGGAAAGAAGCGTACCATTCGCGTGCTACCTCGGAATAATGCACAGAATTTCTCGTTTTACGCCACGGTAGCTTTTCATATCTACACGCGTACGTGTAATATCATTCGAAACAAGGTTTATCATTGCGAGCACATGTATCCTTCAGAGCCTCGCGTTTTTACCCGCATTTATACCGCGCTTTTCGAAGTGGATTATGTAAACGAATATGGCGTAAAAGCATGGCGATATCAATAACAAAGGGTTGGCGGATGCGGCCATGATGGATATGAATTTTTAGATCCGAATAAACGATTTTCTAAGCGAACAATGTGCGCACGATAGAATTACAAGTTGTAATATTACAGTGTTTGGATAATGTCGGTAAAAACCTCGAACCAAGCACGGCCATGAAATCGTGAAGCTGAAATCTAAGCTGCGACGCGTCAAAGGAAATCATGTTACTGCAGTAGTGGGAGGATCTTTGGAGAATTGAAATGCGCATTGGCCGTGAAAGCAGAGCTACAATCGTAATTCCATCTGAACGAAGAAATTGCGCTCGCAACGCCCCAAGCGACTGCTTTGCGCCCGATAAGATTTTTCCGGGCATCGATCGCCAGCTTAAAACGATTTTGCAACTATTTGTCACTCGCACTGCTCCAGAGCAACGAGTCTGCTCAGACAATATGGCGAACTGATGTATTATCAATGTTAAGGAAAGTACGATAATAGCATAGTGCAATAACAAGATTTTTCTTTCAACTTTTAATTTTCTTTCAATAAAGCGACGCACTAGTCGAGGACAGCCATGTTAGTTGCAAGTGTGTTTTGCACACGCGAAACGAGGTTTTCGCAGATCTTCCAAGGTCCAACAAATTCAAGATTTTCGCGAATGATTTTCACGTTCAGACGAGGCATGCTGGAAGACGACATCGAAGAGCTCATAATGTAACATAGGATAAGGATCCTACGACGAACGAACTCGAGGATCTCATAACGCATTCGCGGACGTGAATAATATAGCATTTATCTTCAGGCTGACGTAATGTGATAAGGAATTTGATCCATTCCGACGTGGATGCTATATATCCATTGTACATAACCAGTCAAAAGCGATATGCCTGGGACAAGGAGAGAACGCGCCTAATAAAAATTTGGATACCACTATTAATATTGTAAGAGTTGGGAAATACAAAATATAAGGCTACAGGAACAATTAGGGAAAACACTAGATTGTTCGTAACATAAATGTATCTCTTCTACGGTGACTTAAGTTCGATTTTCCATCTCGACTTTTTATACTAGATCGTCCAAATTCAACTGTCCTCGCAGTGCCTTGGACAGTGTCCTGGTTACGCACTTTTTCATGCACAGATACACACTTATACATTCATATATTCGAGGGCCTAGGACACTTAAAATTCCTACGCGCCTTGTATATTTTTTTTTACCTATTATTCTGAAGATAAATTATTTTTATCCTACACTCGCTGCCTCTGATCCTCATTCTTACCATATAACTTGATCGATAAATTATTATAAAACATTTATTCGAACCAAGCTCTTTAACCGAATAAACCGATCCTTTAATTTATATTATCTCAAAATCCTGCTCCCACGAGAAATTATCCCTCCTTTTCCCAGCTCGATGAAACTCCTACTCGCTAAACGCGTCGACGAACAGTTCTCGGGCTGATAGCATCGTCCACGAACGGCTCACGTTCGTTAACCGATCACTCTCTGTATTTACGGCGACGCGAGTCACCGACTTAGTTAATTGCCCACGTGGCAGATGCGTCTGCGGCGTCGGCCCGATTCCCCTGGGATCAATTAGAGTTCGCTCGGATACGGCCAGGGCCTCCGGTTGGCACTTGTGCGCTTTGATGAATCGGTAGATCCAAAACGGCCGACGGCTCCTCACGGACAATGGCTCGTTCGCGATGTGACGCGAGTCCAAGGGGAGTTGCGGCCCGATGCAGCCCACGCTCGTGCGTGGCGCAGGCCCCGGCATCGTCTACTCCTCGAACACTGCGCGATCGAATATGCGGATCTTGCATTTCTCATTGCTCAATGACAAACCTTTGAAACCTTCTACGAAGGTTTATCGAGTAATGATCGAGATTCGAGACAAAAAGTATTACGTCTTCTGCCCTGTTGACGTTTGAGGTTACTGCTCGACAGTGATTGGACGAATTTCGGAAGGCAGGCGGGTCTGATTGGTCGAGCTGGAAGAGGGTATTTCGAAGCGAAAGTGCTTTCCCTCTGGCATGCTGATTATGAAGATTTTTGTTTTGCCATTGTTAAAGCTTATTTTCTCTGAGTTTAGTGTTTGTATAAATATAAATGTGGGTGTAGATATAAATATATGCGGTGTCCTGAAATTTAGGGAAGGTTTTAAAGTTTGGAGAAAAGCTTTTTTGTATAAAACCCTATACTGTGTACTTTATGAATCGATGAAAAATTGATCATTTTTATTTACGAATCTGTGTTTTTTATTAAAATTTCTTTTTGCGTGAATTTAGGGATAGCCCATATATGTATCGTGGTCTAAACTCGGGTATAATCTAGATCATATAAGTTTAGCGATTAATGCCAAAAATCAAACGAACGATAAATTATGTTTCGAATCGCAGCATTTCGAGGACGATCTCTTATTGGTCTGCATCGCATCGAGACGCATTTGAACACGACTCGAGCGAAACGCGCCTGATGCTCGGATGGCGATCGATTCTGATGAGAGTTTAAGAGAGATATAAGACCTTAACTTTGGTTTTATCACGAACAATACAAACCCGTTTAGAGGTGGTATATAAACTTGCGGAAAGAAAAGTGCAGGAACTACGGTACTGTAAGTTTCTTGCAAGAAATTGTGGCCACCTCGTGACACACTTTAAGGTCTGCACTTGGCCTGAGCCGAGTATATGCCCTTCCTAAGCCATAAATAAGACGATGGAAAACTGTGTATTGCCGTTTTTTACGATGTCGGGAAAAATAAGAAAAACAGCGATTACTTTCACTTGTAAAACACGAGTCTGGTGGTCATGATTAATCGAGAACGATTATCCGCACTGTATAACAGACGTTAACCTAAAATATTCAATTTATAAGCGAGGATTTACTTCCAGTTTTATAAAATGGAATATCGGCCATTTTCGAACACGTGGTATTTTCACGTCGCCTGCATCCGTACTGTTTATTTAATAAAGTTCTCATAGTTCGTATTCTGGTCACGTACAATCGGCCATCTTAAATGGAATATTGAGATCTATCGAGGACACCATTTATTTTTATTTCCACTTACACAGTATATGCATTCAAGCGAGCCCATTCAGTTAAAAGACTTCGTTTGAATATTATGTTATGGAATATTGTTACCAATATTTTAAACAAAACTACGTCCCTCTCCTGAATTATCGTGATGTTTTTAAGCTTCTAAATTCGAACCATTTTTCTTTTATCTTATCAATATATCTAATTTTAGTTTCATTCGTCGTTTTCTTTTGACATTAAAATTAACATCCACTTTCCACACATATTTAGCTATACCACATGTATATATATTTAAAACAAAATTTTTTTTTGAAGAAGAAGAATTAAACAAGAAACAGATGTCAACAGATCGATACAACGATCCCCAATTTCCAATCGAACAATAGAAACTCCCGGAAAATTCTTCTTCACCAACTGGCACAAGCCACTCGCAAAAAGAATTGCTCATCATCTCTTCTCGTTTAGCGCAAAAAATTCCCTTTCCAGTGACAAGGATAAAGCCAAGTATTGGACGTGCGCAAATATTTCAATTCGGAGCTTAAGCTTCCTTTTATTATTCCACGAGGATATTAGCGATTCCTGTCCTCCTCTCGCCCTCCTTAAGGCCGAGAGCACGCTCCCCGCTGGTCCTGCCGCTTTAAGGACGAGGATACGTTCCCCAATATGCGTGCTGGGAGATACGAGCGCCATAATCCGCGGGGTCTTAAAGCAAAGTCCCGGTTTTGGGCGAAAAACGAAGGAAAACGGCAGGGCGGAGGCGTCTCCTTCGTTCGTCGGCAAGCGGCCAACATGCAAATCTTTCCTGGGCCGTCGAGCGCCGGGTTTATCCATATTAATGTTTCTAATTAAGGCCTCCTCCTCTGGCACTTCGGCCCAGGCGCAGCGAGCGTCATCGATACGCATCCGAGATTATTACGAGACCAAAAGGTTTTCCGTGGTTTGGCGTGGATTCCAGCTGGTCGAAGTTATCCTTGACTAAGAATATCCGTCGTTACTTGATTGTCACGAGTATAATGTATGATATATTCGTATAGGAAGAGGTTATAAAGAGAAGATCGTATTGATTTTAATGCGTACTTCTTTTGTTTTTAAAAGGTAAATAATGGTAATGGGACTATGGCGTGGGCCGTGTTGAAGTGGTTGGGTGATTTTTCTTCTCTTTATTTATTTATTTAACTATACGTTGAACGACTCTTCTTTTGAATAAAATAGTAGCTAATCGTTTTTGGACGTTGTTAAATAATGTGGAAAAGAAGTATGGAAGGGTCAAGGCTGGAGACTACTGGAGTCAAAATGTAAAATTACTTCGCTTCTTTGTGCATCGCAAAAGTACGTTTTTGTTTGTAGACTCGCTTTATTTACTTTGATCTGTTAATTTTAAAGCGAATAGGGAGGATATAGATTAGTTTCGCGGTTACTTAAGCTTCGATTTTAGGAATTAGGTTTCAGGGTACATCGTAATGGCGGGGCATTTCTTTACTCGCGAACGCGCAGCCGTGGATAAATCTACGATTTCTAAACTGACGCTCCATTTTAGTAATAATCGCGGTTCATTATTATATCCTGGCGGGCGCACTCTCACGAACGGTTATTAGTCACGAATTATATCGAAACTATGAAAGGCCGTCAGAATGTACAAAGGGATCTTTCCACGTAACGATAATTATGGCATAAATTAACGAGTCGTTCGGCCTCTCGAATCCATCAATTTCTGGGCCAATCCTCCGCACGTTGACGCGCACGTTTTCCACGTACGTACCGATTGGGTGATTAATACAATTTATCTTCATTGACCTTCTGAAATTTGTCAAATTTAATTAAAGTGCGGCGGCGCTTCGCAGAAATTCAGAAGTTTAACGATGCCGCGAAATTGTCGGAATGGAAATGATTCTGCCTCCTACTCTCGTTAACGCCGATGACATATCGAGATCCAGGAGCGGAGTTATTTTTCATCGCGCGCACTCCAATTGAAATTCGCTTCTGCAACCGAACGATGGGTATCGCGCTGCTTTTCACTCGCACGAATGTGTCGCCGATATCTCAATTAAAGCTCATTAATGGATCTTCGATCACGGGGGCGAGCTTTGTAAACACACGTCTCAAAATTCCGCGCAGCTCTTCCCTTCTCTTTCGTATTTTCGACTATTTGTTTAGACATATTGTTAAGGAGCAAGCTGAAATTTAAGACAATGTGCAGATAAGGCGAGATTTCAAACAAAACACGATTAATGCATATCAATAATTCAGGTTAAAATCTGCAGGCGATTATCAATAAAGAACCTCGTACGATTACAAGTGCTATTTATTTTTCTTGTTTTATCTAATGCTCGCAAAGAATATCCAAACAACAAGCACAAACCTCTGACGTATTTTCAATATACTTCCAGTGACACATCCTTAACCCTTTGCGGATCGCAATTTATATTCGAGTTCCATTACGAAGCATACATCCAACCATCGAAGAAGAGTCAGAAAGATGTTTCTCTAACAATCGCAAATGAATAAAACAGCTAGGGATTTATTTAACTCGCGTGTATAAAACTCGCGAGTTATTGATAAAGAAAAACGCAATGTCGAGCGGCACTCGACATAGGATCACAAAGGGTTAAACAACACGCACCCTGATTATTCCAGAAGCGTCCAATAATCAATTCACCAATTTTACAAAAATCCACCGATGCTTTACGAGAAACAATCAAAATCGAACTGCCGCAAAAATTCAATTCCACCTAATTCAGCTTATACATCCTATCCGCTTTATTAGCTTCGTTCGAGGCGGCGTTCTTTTTTTAAACCAGCCCCAAAGCTGTTTTCCTTTCGGCGATTTTACTCGTCAATAACGAGAACAAGCCATTCCACGGATTCGCATCGAGTCCGCGAGGTCGAAATAGTTGCCGGTTATATCGGGGCAAACCGCGATCGAGTGTACTTGAAGCATTCCGTATACATTTGCACGTATTCGGATACGGCAACTTCTGGCCGCCCCGACGCCTATTGTGACTCGCCAGCTTGATATGCGCTTTGAATATTTGCCTCGGGCCGGGCCACGTATTTTACCGAACCTCGAGTACATTTTCATCCGGCCTTTATTATACTTCGATACAATGGAACGATCAATTTATCGTGCGGCGGCTGAAACTAGGCGCAACTCAATGTGACGAAGTGTCCTGAAAGGACATTTCATCCTTGAATGAGGAGCCCCGATGTTTTCAGTCGCTTATCGCCCACGATGATATTTGGACAATGTTGGATTTATATTGAGGCTCGCGTATCAAAGGCTTACTTTCCATTCTATGATATTTCGATTGTCCAATAGTTTTGCATGATTTATGTTTAGTTTCTTTTTTTCAGAGCGTTACTTCACTTGGATTTAGTATGTCGTGGGTTTTGGTAGGAATTTTTGGTGAGAGGGCTTTTTTTAGAAATTTTTTAGAAATTAGATTAGACTATTTTTAGAATTTTCTTAGAAATTGAATTAGAGTATTTTTAGAAATGTTTTCGAAATTAGATTGGGGTATTTTTTTTAGAAACGTTTTCGAAATTAGATTAGGGTATTTTTTTTAGAAATGTTTTTGAAATTAGATTGGGGTATTTTTTTAGAAATGTTTTCGAAATCAGATTGGGGGTTTTGTTTCAGAAATGTTCTCAAAATTAGATCGGGGTATTTTTTAGAAATGTTTTCGAAATCAGATTGGGGGTATTTTTTAGAAATGTTTTCGAAATTGGATTAGACTATTTTTTAGAAATGTTTTCGAAATTAGATTGGGGTATTTTCTAGAAATTTTTTAGAAATTAGATTAGACTATTTTTTAGAAATGTTTTCGAAATTAGATCGGGCTATTTTTTAGAATTTCTACGAGGGCTTGTTTTTTTTGAGCATAGCATGGAATTAGCAAGCAGAAGGAAAGCCGAAGGTACAGATGGGATTGCCTTCCTGGAGGCAATTTTCCAGGGGGAAAATGACGTACGGCGTGGTCGTTCTTTGGTGGCGAGGGAAAAAAAAGAAAACTGGCAACCTTCTAGACTTATGGCGGTACTTCGCGAGACAACCGCCGTGGAAAGTAATCCGACACGAAAATGAAGTTTCTGCCGGCCAGTCCGTCGTGAAACAAAAAACCTTCGGGGCGAACTCTTAACTAAAGCCCCTATCGGGGACAGGACCGTGATCCGACGAACTTGCGACTCGAAAAGTAGAGTTCTGCTCGTAACTGATAGGACCCCCTCCTCTTTTTCCTTTTCACCCAATTCCGAAACAATATAATTAGCTAATTAATGCTGAGGACACTGGCCATTTGGGTTTACCTAAATACTGGAAAAACTTGCGAAGGAACAAATTGTATTTTTTTAAAAGGGTAGTGGTTATACACATTATTTCAACTCGAATAGGATTTTTTTTTAGAAAGAACAAAGCTTTGTACGCGAAAACAATTTGAGGCGGTTTAATCGCACGCATTGCGTATAATAGACGTATAAATTGGCAAATCGTGAACTTTGTACGAACGCGCTTAGCCTGCTATGATTTTTAGGGAATCCAATGGCTATTAATGGACGATCGTTATTCGGATCTGTGAGAAATTTTAAATCAAAGTAATTGTCCCAAAATTCGCGACATATCTCGACAAAAAGGATTCAACTGGTCATATGCGCATACCGAAAAGCAAAATACCGGGCTCTGGGATGCATTAAATTCCGGTTAACTCGTACCAGAGTTAATGCCCCAAAATGGTCAAATGTCGGGCATCCATTATGCAGGAATAATGCGTTGCATCGGCAGCGACAGTCAAGGTAAATAACACTCCACAAAAATAATGGCCCTAGCATACGGCACGGATGCTAGCAGAAAAACGCAGGAAAATGATTTTTCGCGCGAAAACCCATCGCGATTTGGTCGTGCCAAAAGTGTATCATACCGAAAATCCACGTTGCCTTAAAAATATATCATTTTTCGTCGCTTATGCCAGTCTTTGAGCAGATAAGGATGGAGAAAGGGAATCGACAGCTACGATCCTTCTTCATGATATTCCACCATTATAGTAACTCACGATACAATCATGAGAATTTTACTTTAAATTATTATAATATACTATATATGAGCCGTTCAGTGCACACATCGATTAACTCCATAAAACAAAAAGTTGAGAAATGCGATGAAATAATTAGTAATTAGATTTTTTTAATAATGGTATTAATTAATATGAAATAATAGTATATTGATTTTTAAAATTCCCGTTATAATATAAATTCAAATATATAATGTAGAATGCATAAACACAGATATATGGCTTTCATCTAAGGGCATATAAAATTGATAAGAAAGAACAGCCAATAAAAAATCAAAATGGCCTCCGAAATAAATTACTTATTATTCAATGGCCAAAAAAATGTTGCCCTTTAATGATTTTAATCTTTATTATTCAGGAAAGCTATTATAAATATAAAAAGTTACGACTATACCGAGTGCTTTGACGCTTAGATTTAAGATTTTTCAAAAAGTCGAGTTAATCGATGTGTACACTGAACGGCTCATATATTGATATTAAGATTACTTTAGATTTTACCTTAGATTATTTACACATATATAGATATTAGGATTACTTTAGATTATACTTTAAATTATTTATACACATATAAATACTTTGATAATTTTAGATTTTACTTCAAACAAGGATAACGACTCCAGGATAATTATTTTCCACGCAAAATCCATCCCGTACCTTCCAATAGCAATGCATTAGTAGTATATCACAGCGAAACAGCGACACGACGAAAACATTTCCAAGAGGGAAGAAAATTGCTACGCCTTCCCGTTGCTCATCGACGAGCTGGAAGCTTGCAATTTTCCAAAAACACTTCCGGATAATTCGACCGCTGAGCGTGTCCGGCCTTTTCGCGCGGACAAATTCTGTATCGTTGGCAACACAATGTCGAAAGAGACAGGTTGGCCGCGAGGAATGCAGCCGCGGGGGGAAATTCGCGCTGGGAATAATCCGGCGGGTAAGTGAAGGGCGAAAAGGGAGGAAAAACCGGACGGACAGATGGCGGCCAAGAAAGAGGAGGAGGGGGGGGGGGAAATTCGCAGGAGAGAATGGCGCAGGAAGTCGACGTCGGATTCTGTTTCCGCGCAAATGAAGGAAACGAAGGCGCCCGCCGCCGCGACATTTGCCAAGCTGCGGCCTCCGACTTCATTCTGGCATGCGAGCAATTCGGGGGAAGCACTTAGGAGATCAACCGATCGCGTAATGGCTGCTTAAGGTTGTTCTATAAACAAGTGAGGGCAAAATGAAATTTTCAAGATTATTTTTCCTTCGTGTACCTCGTTTGATATCTGCTTGGCTGTGTCGATGGAGCGTCGAATGCGGGTCCAGTGGAGGGAATGGAATTGGATAAGGAGCTCTCAAGGTACTGCGTTTTGGAATGTTTTGAAAAAGGCCAGGGCGATTTGAGGGTTTTACAGGTGGATGAGATATGCGGTGCAATTTCATTGGATCATATAGAATGATATAATGAGCGATATTTGTAAAATAGTGCGTCGGGTTCGATTATGTTTCGTATAGTTTATTCCATCGGTATAGTGGATATAGTATAGAAAGGAAGGTTTGAAGACCGATTTTCTGGAATTTGTTTCCATGTTTATTTTTTTTCTTTTTTTATTTTTTTATAAAACCAGCGTCTGCCGTTTTTCACACGACTACTGTTCAACTTTGCTACGTAATCACTTTCAAGAATTTTTTTTTTCCACGCGCGTAATTAATTTTAACTTTCCCCACGTAGCGAGCTTTAAAAAAGTTTCTTCACGCAGTGACCTTGAGAAGTTTTATTTTTTTTACGCAACTACGGCCCAAAGTTTTGATATAATTTCGCGTAACTGCTTTTTACGCTCGTGCACTTATTTCAATATTTTTCAACTTGTTGCTTGTTCTTGGAGCAATATACCTTCGAAAAATCTTCGAAATATTCTTCCCTCCCTCAGACTCCACTTTCGAGATTTGTTTTAGAAGAATACATTTTCGTACTCCACCAGGATTATTTCATAATTTTTGGCTCGCTGCTACTTCATACGAGAAATTCTTACAAGCTAACGACGCATCCCCGATGCGGCAGCGCGAAAATTCCACGCAAATCTTCAAAGACGTGGAATTAGAATTGAAGTTTATATAAATACGCACAAATGTCAGAGCCTCGGTGAGGCCGGGGAATTGCTTTTTTTTTTAACCTGGCATTTTTATGGCCAAGCGGATTATATAATAAAGTGCTCTCATAGCATCACTCACTCGCGCCCCACGAGCTGTACTCGCATTCCGGTGTTCGCGAACCGCCTTCCGGCGAGAACCGGGTCCCCTCCCTTTTCATACATGTATGCATGCTCCGTGACACATCCGCGCGGATTTTATAAGGGATTCTGTCCGTTCCAAGTGAATTCCTCGGGCTCGAAAGAATGGCGAGCCCTCTCTTAACCCCGTTTAACTCAAATTCCCCTCTTCTTACGCCGTGGTTAAGGTTTATCCTTTCGACGCCTCTTCACGTGGAAAAAAAAGCGAAGGCTTAGAGGATAACTCGAAGGTTCCTTCGCTTTTTCTGGATTTTATTTGAGCTTTGGCGATAGCCCTTTTTTGCATTACTTTATGATCTCCGCAGGGGTCGGCGTTGGGATAAGGGGATTAAAGAAAATAGCTGTGGTTGACGTATCTTGCGTGTATATATATCTATATCTATCTATCTATCTATATATATATATATATTTACATATACAAATATATATATGTATATGTAAATATGTAAATGAATAATTCGAATGTAATTTTCTGTTTCCATAGTTTCACGCACGAAATAAATTTAATTCATCAAATTCCACGCTCAGACCTGTTTATCACGCGTATGCATGGGTTCCTAATGGAATATAACCTATTGCAATACCGCATACGTAGAATTCGTGCATTCGCGCGCTAAACAAAAAAAAAATATATATATATATATACATATATATGTATTTATATAATAAGTCAAGCAACTTAATCTATACTTAATTATAATATATAATATAATACTATATAAATACAATTATAAGAACCGAATTCTCCTGGTCACCGAGCTAGTCAAACGAGAGTTGTCCGACAATTTGTGTTGGGCCAAGAGTTTGCTTAGCCGCACAATGCAGACGACCCACGAAAGGGGCCTGGATACGCTTTAAGTATCGGAGGGTGGGAATTCGTATTGATGTCTGAACACGTTGTACCCGTCCTCCTGGGCGGTTGTATCGATTTAATGGCTCGTCCGTGTAGCCAGCTCATATGGTTGATTTATACGGCCACGAATGGGCCATAAAGTCGCTCAACGACTTTATGGTAAGGGCGCCCGAATTGATCTTAGGTTCGCCGGTCTCGGACGTGACTTTTTTCTTCGTTTAACCGATTCCGCTTCTCGGTGTCCCCTGCACCGACAAATATATTAATGGAGCCGGGCCCTTTTGTGTCCGCAAAAAAAGGGGGACGCGTTCCAATATTTATGAACACGATACGCGGCGTCGTGGCTTCGCGTAAAGATGCTTCTTCCCTCTGGCAGGCCGTATTCCCTCCTTCCGCTCATTCGAGCGCGCGATAAAAGTGGGAAGGCCAAAAAGTGGAAATGGCAGATGTTGGTATGGGCGCATAAAGGTTTTCCTACTTTTTCGCCCATTGCGAAGATATGCTGTTGAATGCTTGAACGATGCTAAAAGAGTGAAAGAGGTATAGGTTAAAAAGGAAAGGAGCCACGAAGGTGGGGGGACACTATTCCTTTTTGGGTTCATTATTCATATAGTACTTTTCGTAATTAAATAGATATTTAAATCACGAAAGGAATCTTAGACTTAAGAATAAACGTACGAGCTTGGTGGTAAAAATTTTAATCGTCCCTCGCCCTCTCAATATTTTATATTCGTCTCAAGAGTTCCACACGAGTTGAAGAATATCAGAATGTTGTACTGGTCAAAAATAGAAAGTACACGTTATTTATACAAATACCAACGGATGATAATAGCAAATAACGATATGCAAGTTAAAGTTCTTCAAGATTTCGTACAATCGTCTGAGCATTTAATCGACGCTTCAACCATTTGCTGCCTGGCGCCGGGGGTAAAAATGGCGGAACAAATGGAAGTGCCTCAGAGGCAAAGATTTCGCGACGAATCGTGAACTTGGCGCTCGAAGTCCTGGGGGAAAGATTTCGCGGTGGTCAGTACAAAGTAGCACGGGGATAGTAATTGCGGAAAAAGAAGGGGGCGGGGGGGGGACTGTAAACGAGTTGAATCGAGTAAAAGAGTATTGTAAAGAAAGTTTTAAGTGGTTTGAGAACTTCCACGTTCAGCCACTGTCGCCGTGAGAGACAGGCAACCTCGTGGCTTACATCATACACCCACGGATCTTCCCTGATATCGGTCGAGGGGCCGAAATACAAGTAAACCGCGAATCTTATGCAAAACTTTTCGCAAGAACTTTTATAGCGCGAAATCTGGATCGAATATTTTCTCGAAAATCTCTTGCATAAAATCAGATAATCGAAATATCTCAACGAGATAAATTGAGAATAAATAAATAAAAGTGTAATATATGAGTTTCACTGCTTATCGCTATGTTTTTTGTCTAAATATTATTGCATTTATCCATTTAAATTAGAGTGTTGTAGACAAAGGGGTACGTGTTAAGATCCAGGATTACATTGCAGTATAGAAGGTCGATGGTAGTATCGTTCGATGGAATTTCATCAAATGCTTAGTTCGACGCACAGAATTTCCTTAAAGAAACTAATCGGGATGAGAGCAAGAACGTTCGCAGTTCTTGCAGCGCTTTGAGGAAGAACAATCTCCGGAAATCACGATGCAATTAATTTGAACTTTCTTACATTCTGCCACTCTGCAATGCTGCGAGCAACTTTCAAAAAAAGAATCCCCGCATTCTTCGCTCACGGACGCGCAGCGATGTTGATTGCAGGAGGAATTAGATCGAAGGCGCCGATTGCTCTCAGAAGTTTGATAAATCAGAAACTCGAGATTATCGTCTCACCAAAAGACACTTATTGTCCCTCGCAAAGCATCGATTCCTCGCCGACTGGTTATACACTTCGAGTCTCCCAACATCGATGGAACATCGATTTCTCCCTCGCACTCGATTTCCATAAATCTGAATTTCGTGCAAGTTTACGAATGTCGAAGTTTCATCCGGACTTCCTATAAATTCGCATCCGGACAACGGTTGTTCCTTCACAGTGTAGATTTCTGGCTGGTCACGTTTACACGTAGCTTCTCATCATTCGAACGGCCACCTGTCGTTGGAATTTCCCGGAATTTCCATAAATCTTAATTCCCACAAGTTGGGCCAACCTCAAAGTTTCATAGGGACGTGTTCAAAATCCCATCTCCATACAGCCATTGTTCCATTAGACATCGATTCCCGAGTGGAAAGCGTTCCCACATTCTCCCGCATTGTTCGATCCTTGATACGCCACCGACAACTTGCTCCAGCTCTCGTGGCTCCATATATTTCCAGCGACACGCCGCTCAGCCTCGATTGTCTCCTCGCGAATGTCGATGGCCTCAGAGTGTCGAGGCGAAAAACTTAATCCCTGCTGGTTTTGAGATCCGCGTCCACGCATTTTCGGCGCCATTAAGTGTCGATTCTCGACCAATCGCGTGCGCACATTCCCTCGCGTCCTTTGACGCGCGACACATCGTCGAGACTCGATGTTGCGTTCGCAAATTTGAGATTAAATTCTCTGGATTTAGGCCCTCGTATTGGTCTCCTCGGGGATGAATTTTTTATATTGGTCGACATTCGATCGGACCTTTTCTTCGATGTTCCATTGGATTGTATATTAATGGTAATGCGGGAGGCGAGTGAAAATTCACAGAATGCTCAAACAAAATAACGTGCATATATGATATTATTTATAGATGATGTTGCAGAGAGGTTTACAGATCGTCTTAACAGACGATGATCAAAGACAACGACATTTAACAGATAAATTTTACGTTTATATCAACAATCAGACAAAGCAGCTGCGTGCAGGAAACAAAATACACTTTTAGGACAACCTAATACATACATACACCACCTAATATCTAAATACCATTTAAACACGATTCCGCAGTCAACTCTGAATCCATTTAAATCCAACTCCGATCGACCAATCTTTCAAGCCTTGATCCATGAAATGTCCATGAAATGTCCATGAAATGATCCAATGCGAAATGTGTTCTATGAAATATTCGTTTTGGCGAGTGTTAATCTTCCTGGAGTGCGGAGGTGCCAAAGTTTCATAAAGCTCCGTTTCAGGAATTCTGCGTCCGACAGGACGCGTGAAATTCAGCGTGGAGGGTGTAGGGGGGGGGGGGGATAACACGCTCGCGGATAAAGCGGCTTCTCGGTCGCGTCTTCGGAGTTGATGGAATTGCACATGCACCCAATCAGGCCGGAAGGTGCAGCTGCAGACGTACTCGTGCTAACTATTCGGCAGACATGGATCCCGGGTTGAATAGCAAATTGCGCGTGTACACTTGGCAGAATGAGCCGACGTGACTCTTCGAAAGAGATGCCTCGATCCTTTGACGGCTCTGGCCGCGTATAGACGCCCTAACCAGTGCATGAATATACTCCAGGGACGTGCATATACGCCCTTGCAATCGTCATCATCTTCTGACTTATCCGCTTTTTATTCGATGCTTAAAGTGGTTCGATATGAATTTGAAGGAAAAAAGTGGATTATCGCTGATTTTTTCGCTTTATTTTTATGATGATTTATGATCGAGAATTTTTTTTTATACAGAGAATTGGTTCATGTCCAAGCTAAATAAGAAGCAATATAGCTTCATGCGTTAGACTAATATATATATATTCAGCGGGGAAACCAATTATCGATTCGGAGCTGCCAAAATGGCTCCGATTCTTCGTACATTAGGGGTACCACGACAACCAAGTACCTTCGTTTGCACCGTGGCGCCTCGATTAATCCCCTCGGTTTCGCGATATTAATCCAGCCACGGGCTTCCCAGGGTGCACCGCTCGATCGCGGTAATTACGAGACAGCGATGGGCGTTGGAACAAACTACGATGGTTTGTAAATTTAATCAAGGGAGAAAGGCCGGAAGAAGAACGTCGAGAGGCGCCGCGGCGGACCTTCTCCCGGAGCCGTGGAATTGGACGGCTCCGTTTATCCGGCTATTTTCCTCCGGCCGGTATCGTCCGTTTGGTTTATTAATTCCCGGCATTGTCGTCCGCCTAGTCTCGCTGCTTTGTGCGCCGCGGATTAATTCGGTCGGGAAAATAAAAGAGGGGGGGGGGTGGGGGGGGGGGACTTTGGAAGTCCATTACGGGCCTGCAGTTGCGCGTGGTCCTTTGAGAGGCTCGGACGATTCAAAGGCGGCGCTGCGAAAAACCCCGCGCACCGTCAGTGCATATTACAGGAACGAGCGCGGTCCGCGAGGGGAGGGAATAAAATGGAGGGAATGGGAGAAAAAGTGGTGGGGGAGGGGGGAGGGGAGGAGTCTCGTAGGCGGTGGCGAATAAAGAGTGGGAACGTTAGATGGACAAATTTCCGTGCAAATTAACCCTCTATAACGCACATTCCTTCCAAGCTTTAACTCCCCTTTCATGCTTTAATCTCGACTCCTGGGTTATCGCACGCTGTAAGAGGTTAGGAGAGCGAGAGAGGGGAAAAAAAATGAATATAGCGGGCAACGATTTACCCGGCAAATTACTAGGGCGGAGAATTTTAATTCGCGATGATACATAAATTCCTCTAGATTCTGAGACAGCCATCGCAATTCAAGGCCCCCTTTTTGCGCAATCTCGTGTTTTTAAGGGACGCGTAAGAAAACTGAACGTGAGCAATAGTACTTTCGATACGATTTATGGATCTCTCGGCTTGAGCTTTCAGTGTGATCTATGGATCGTTCGGTGTTAGCTTTCGATGGGCGTCCTAAAGTTTACGCAGACTTTCCAAATGTCAATGAAAGCGCGCGTACTCCATACATAACCTATACTCTATACTTAAGAATCAATAAAACAACTTATCATTTTTGATTATAAGCTTATAAGTTTATTGCAATCAAATGAACTTCCTATCAAAATTACTTCCTCCGCGAATATTGAGTCACTCTGTATTTATAATTGAAATAGCCGTCAATACGAGCAATAGAATTTTCGATAAGAATAATCGAAGAGTCTGGAAGGAAGCGATGGCCGACTTGAGAGGAAGCGCGTAAATCGAGGATTATTCCGAAGTTATGGGGGGTTAAACGATGTTTCGAGGTGTGCGTGGGGGGGAGGGGGGTTGAAGGCAGGCGCCTTAAGCCCCGTATACAAGCCCCGAATCCCCGAGGCTCGCCACAGTAGCGGGGCAAATGGAGGGGGACGAGGTATCACGAGCTTTCGAACGACGTAAGGCGAAGGGGAGCGATGGAGGGGGAAACCTCGAACCGCATATCCCATTCGTATCTCAAAATCCGCGAGGAAACGCCTCGGGAATTCGCCACTAACAACGACCACCATTCGTCAAAAATGATCGCTCTACAAACGCGTTTTCGACGTGTCTCCTTTTTATGTTGAGGACCATTATTATTAGAGCTTAGCGAGGGATACGTTTTCTCTGACTTCATTCAATGATTTTTCCTTACTTTGGGACTTTTTCTTATCCTCGTCGAAGCCACGAGCGGTATAACTCTCCACGTCATTACAATTTGCTTCGAACTTGTGTCTTACGATTTTTATCATCGATAAGAACTAATTTTTTTCTCATTTTTCATTTTGCAAAAAAAAATATTAAATAGTCTCAATAGAAAATTCAGTATGGGGTGTGTACGTATAATTATACGTTAATGCACACTTCCATATATTTATATGCTTAATAAAGATTATACAACGTGCAAGTATCGTGGATCGAGGAAGTGTCGAAGGAAATTTTGCCCATTTTGTCATTTCAATATGTTATCCTATTACGCACGCTATGCCACGGAAGACCATTGAAATATTATTAAAAGGAATCCCACGATTTTCAGTTTCTTTTCTTCGCGGCCCTGTAGATGGTGATTCTCGCGTATTCTGATGTACCCTCGCGAGGGGTTTGCGCTTGTTAGACGTGCAGCGCTCCGGGGAATACGGGAGAATATATCGAGGAGAATCTGTCGGTTTTGAAAAGGGTGCGATGTATCGAAATTATGCTTTTCCCGGGGTTTCCCCGTCCTGGAAATAGTGACGCTGAAATTTATTCAGCGAACATCCCTTAAAGGCGCATGTTATTTTTCAAATCTTCGTACACGCGGAAGTAACTTTATTGCATTTTCACGTAACTCTGAGGATCGTTAACACTATTCCTACCAGCTATTTTCCAGACATGCTTAAATGCCCTAAATATATCCTTAAAGAAAAAGAGGACGAGGAAAAAGTGTCGATACAATTATATATCGATCCTTATACCGCAAGAAAACCACGAAGAATTTCAGAAGTGAAGAGGAGTTAACATTCCTTAGACATGTCGTTGGAAAAATAAATAAATTCACTTCTTCCTTTAAATACTCATAGAGCATCGGTATAAAGGGTTAAAAGGACCTTGCGTCATATTATATCGATAAAGATATTCGACTCTAGTCAGCGATCAAAGGTCTCAGCTTGAAAATCGTCGATAAGAGTAAATAAATATTATAGAAGAGTGGTTGGAAAAGTTGAGAGACTCGCGGACGCAACCGCGAAACTCCTAGGAGATCAATTTTTTGCGACATCCGACAAATATTACGGACATTTTAGATATCGTATAATACTTCCGAAACTCATCTCGATCCCACGTATTTTCCTCCAATATTTGTGGCAGCGCTTCGGGAGCGAGAGGGGATAAACATAAATAGAATTCGTTTCGTGCAGCGGCCGCGGCCCGCTTTCTATCGACCGCGCCTTTTTTTCCGGTCATCCGTCGCGCTTTTTTCCTTTCTTTGTCTGCCCATCGACGTTCGATTGGTCGCATCCTTTGCGAACTTTATCGTTGCCATGCCACAGATTTACATAGGCGAGCGCGCGCCTTTAATCTGGACACGGTTCGAACCCACGAACCTGAGAAAGACAGTGGCTGGGGAATTTAAGTGAATTTTGGTTACTTTTCGTGGCGATGAAGAGAGCGAAGATGTCGCTTTCTCGATTTTTTCTTCTTTGAAATCTGATGATAACACGATAATTCAAAAGAGAAATTACTAAATTGTTATTTGGCATTTTGTGAATTAAATAGGAATTAAGCTGTTATAATAGAAGAGGCGACGATCGAATCTACTGAAAAGATTGCATTGCTCATAAATCATTTTTGTTCAATTTTTTTTTGTTACACAGAACTTTACGATGTGCGGAGTTTTTGCTCTGATCGATTGAAATGTATGCAACTTTCTGAAATATTATATAGTACATATTATTGTTTATAATTTATCGATTGACACACCATTATGCATGTAAATTATTGGTATATTACCACGTTCAATTTATCTACACGGTGGATGTTGGCGATACGAATAAAACGAGTTTAAATTGTCTCGAAATCACTTTCTCATTAAAGCTTCGTACATTCAATCCTGCGATTTATGCAAATAAAAAAGTAATTTCTCTGGCGCATCCAACGGATTGGACGCCTCTGATTGGGACAAAGTCCTGATTTCGTTACGCACGATGCAAAAACCAGGAGCCCCTCCCGATGGCGCAAAAATCGTTTAAAAGCTGACGTCCGATCGTTTCCATTGGCAGCGTCGAAAGGAAAACCAAAAAATCATAAATACCTGTGTACCACTGCCAATGTACGCCGATTTACGATTTTCGAGGGTTTTTATGATATTTAATGGAAAACACTTACGTGCACTCGGTCCAGATGAATTTCATGTCATTAAACAGCTCGATGCACCGTCCGTTGTAATTGGTATTTCAATATTTAGAGAGAAACATTTTGAAGGGTCGTTTTTTTTTTTTTACACTTTTTGCTCCGCGTGATAATCGTGCCATTGTTGTATAAACTGCGCGAGAAGCGGTGGAAATATTCTAAATCGAAATGGAATTTGGATCGCGATGTGACACAAAAGTGAATAAAGTTTTGACCGTATTTCAATATTACATTATTTTATTATTTTATCGTTACATTTTATAGTAAATGCTATAGATACTTGAGTCGCAATTACAAAATGGAGTTCTTAATATTCTAGAAGTATGTTGTTCTTCGAAAGCTTGGGTTTTTATCAAATCTATATAAGTACGTATTATGAAGGCTTTCGATGACATTAAATTCGGGCAAGATTAAAAAAGTCAGAGATTCTTATTACAGTGTCCATTTTATTCCGCCTGTTGCAATGAAATTAAAGCTTCGGGGGAACAGGTGGTCATAAAAGCTGGGCGTTTAGAGCGAGAATCGCAATTAATTTTGATTTCTGCCTTTTTAACCGTTTTAACCATCGTGGATAATAAAATATAGTTAAATAATATATAATTCCTATAATTCAAAGCAACGTAATTCATTTGATAGAAAGAAATTCATTTTTGATCAACGATTTTTCAAAAACTGAAACTTATGCCGATTAATGGAAAGTCTGAAAATAAGAACACCGTAAAATGGCTGCTTAATAATTAATCTACTGTCATTGCAATATAAATCATTCCCACGATTATAAAATAAGTCACGTATACTTTAGTCAATATATTTATCAGGTCTCGATTAAACGAACTTATTGATTCAATCAATAATTCAATCGGGTCTCAATTAATTTGACTTATCGATTAAATGAAATTATCGATCCTCAAGAATCACGTTCAGTGCTAATGAAAGTTTTGAAAAAACGCGGCTCTATAAGGGTTATGCGCGATTAAAGTTTAAAGCGGAAATGAAAATTGATTCGAGACGCCGTCCCCTTATCAGGACCACCTCTCCCATTTCGATAACGACTTACGCTCGACCAATCTCGAGCGATCAAAATGATTTTTCTCCCCCTCTCATTATTCCTGCGCAACTGTAATAAGCGATCCCCCGGAAATTCATCTCGATCATCGATTCAAAAAATCCGCGAATGCCGCTCACGGAAAATCCGATCTTCGTTAAGCGTCGAGCAAGTTTTCCGCTTGTTCGTCCAGCCACGAGAAAAACTCCGGGAATAAACGAATGAATATTCAGAAAATTAAATCATACTCCCCGCTCAATTAGCAATCGAAGCTTTTTCGAATTACGATCGCGGCTCTTTTTCTTCGCGAAGGGAAAAAAATCTTGGAGAATCGGCAGCACAGGAGGTGTGCTAAAATAGTAACGCGGATTTTGCAATTTCGCGGTTTATACCGGTCGGACTTGCGCGATTTTTTCGCTCTTGTATTGGCGAGCATGGCTGAGAAGTATATCTGTACACCGTTGGCCATGTCGCGTATTTAGTCGGTTGCCAGCTCTCGAAAAAGAATGCGTGCTTTTCTGCCATCGGCGATTCGGAAATAATATCGAACTTCGCCAATCAGCCTCCATATTCGCCTAATGGGTCTCCTTTTTCCGTTCCTAAAAATAAAGAGAACCTCATAAAGCCGTTGTTTTACGAACACAGATGGGATTAAAAGCCATCCCAAAGATCGACTTCCAGAATTCTTCGATGATTGGAAAAAGCGCTGGAATAAGTCTATAATATCTACCTTGGATTATTTCGAGGAGAGTAACATCGATAATAGAGAATAAATAAAATGCATTACCAAAAGCGAGCGAACGAACGAATGATTTGCGATTGGCTTCGCGAGTTTTCCAAGAGTATTCTTGGGAATATCCATGGTGGAAGATCTCATCGATTATCGATAGACATCCCCTGCCTTCGCGAGGGTAGGTAATAGAAGCGAAAATGTCGAGCGACGTCTTTCCAAGAATGGCTCCCACATTGAGTCGCTATCTCTGCTTGGACGTTTTAGGTTAATTGCGGAAACTTATCGTGTAACCTTATCTCGAGGAAAATGAGCCACCGCTTTCTTGAAGGCGAAGTGTCCTTCCACGGGTCGTACTTCTGCGTACTTCGATCGAGCTTGGACCAAAAATACCTCCCTTTTTCTGTGCTTCTTGCTTTTGGCAGAGTCGATAGAAGAGGAGGAAGGTTGTTATTAATTTTCTGGTGGTTCGAGGGCGTAAAGAAATTTAAATGATGAATCTCCTTCGCCTTGTAGTTCTTGGGAATTTGACGCGACCTCTTTGGTTACAGCGAGCAAGGACGCATTGCCTTTGTCGATTATTTCCATACGGCTGCACGCGAGGGATCGTGCCATATTTATCAAGATCGAGGCCAGCTCCTCGAGCCGAATGTCTTTTTGTGCCTGCTAAAAGACAGGTGCAAGTACGATTATGAGCGGGTGATCTGGAATCTTTTTATCGTTCTTCGATCATGTCATGAACCAATATATAAATATACGATAGATGTTACCATGAAACGATATTATCTTCGCATCCTCCATAAATCGGAAGATCGAAAATTCTCGCTTTAGGAAATTATTACTCGTCCACGGTTACGATCTACATTTTGTCCAAGAGTATTTATCCTAAATAAGAGGATAATCAGCAAAATTCCATACACACATTTCTTTCAAAAATTCAAAAAGTATTTTCAAATTTAAATTTAATTTAAAAAGCATTTTTATATTTTAGTATTTGTTTTGGAAATAGGAGATAAAAAATGAAAGTATCTTGAGCTAAGAAAAATAGTAAGAAATAAAATATTTTGCTATATTATAAAATGAAGTATGAGACGTGTATGCATCAAATATATACAAGTCATAGAATCGCAGCTCGAGAGGAAGACAATAATAAGACGTGTTAATAATAAGAGTTGAGCAATAATAAGACGTACCATCGTCAGGAAGCGTCTTCAAAAGGGTTAACCTCAAAAGAGATTCTAAAACCGCTCGAAAATTACCTCCAGTCTTCGTCTTGAGAAATGGCCGGCACTGGACTTGTCATAAAGTCACGTTCCACGTGGACCGATTGATACATATTCAGAATACTCCTGCATCCGCGTGATCGCCAACAGCGATACCTACTCGCCTTACAAATAACAGCAGAGTACGCTCTCTCCTTGCCAAGCGACAAGATATCGCGAAATATCGTGCCGCAGAATGTCGCCATAAGTTTAAGAAGTCCTGAGAAGTATTTCTCCAGGTCGGACCTGGCCAATTCAAATTGCACCACGAGTTTTACTGACGACCTGACGATTTCGAAGAATATAAATAAAACTAATAACGATCTCCTTTGAATATTACCTTTCTTTCGTAATCCAGCTTTACATCGAATTTCGTATTTGTCGATTTATATCATAAGCGGTTAATTTGTATATGAAGATACATCGATTCGATTAGTGCGAATGTGAAAGGAAAACGCGCACAGCGACGAAATGTATTTCTGTCGTAATAAGGATGAAATAAAAATAGCAGGAGTCGATGCTTTAAAAAAATTTAATTTGAATATGGAGGTACATCGATTCGATTAGTGCAAATGTGAAAGGAAAACGCGCACAGCGACGAAATGTATTTGTGTGGTAATAAGGGTGAAATAAAAATAGCAGGAGTCGATGCTTTAAAAAAAAACACGCCTCGGTATATATGGCCTGGTCCAGGTATTCAGGGGTGGCAAGAAGCGAAGTGGCAAGGTAACGCGTCAAAATTGAACGCGAGGTGTCGGTTTCTCAACCGGGTTAGCGATGGGTGTAATTTCTCAAAGGGCGTATTATATTTCGCGACAGAAATATCGTACCGCGGAATAGCTCCATAACTTTAAGAAGTCCCGAGAAAGGAACGATGGTGGAACGTATGGGTCTGGGTATTGAAGAGTAACGAGAGGTAAAATGGAATTGTTGCTATCCGTTCGCAAAGTATATCGCGATAGTTCAGAACTGCGCTAAGAAAATCGTATATGTACACTGTGCAATGATCGTGGGCGTTTTTAAACTTACAATGACGTCATTTACAATTTATATACACATATCATATACATTTGTGTGTTGTGCTCAAGTTTTTTGTTTTTTAGGGTTTTTTTTCTCTCTAGACTAAAGGCGACGCGTGTAGCAGAATTATAATATAATTCTAAATTTATTATTTGCCTATATTTATTTCTTAATTTTCTCGAAACAAGAGAAAATGGACTTACACCACTTTCGAAACAAACGTTTCATATAACAGTGTAATCGAATAAAGTTTTGATTGATCTAATCGATCTGTTCACTTAAATTAACAAAGCTCTGCTACAATAATCAATATAAAATTCCAGAATACTCTCCATCAAGATTCGTCGCGAAGATCGAAAAAGCTTCGTCTCGTTTTAATTGCAACACAGCACTTTTATTTTACGCACAGTTCGCAGCGCGCGCGCGATGGGATAATATTTATAATCCATTATTCCAGGGGATATACAAATAACTCGCTTACGATTATCTCGATGCGCGTCACGTGCATGGAAAAGACGCGACACGCGAAACCGCATATCCCGTTCGAGCGACAATGTCGCGATTGCGAAACCGGAATGACGGGCATGCGCGCATGCGCGTTAAAATGGCGCGATAAGGCTCAATGGTCAGCCGCGAAAAAAGGGGGGAAACGCCTCGCGATTATGGCAGCAATAAAGTCTTAATTTACAAGGGATCCTTTGGTTCTTTTTTTTCAGCGCCACGGCTCGGTTCGCGACGATAAACCGTTTAATTCATTGGCGCAACGATCGCTGTTTAACAAAGATAAACGCAGTGCCTTAGCGACGATATGTAATTCCACGATCGGGCTCGATAATCTCGTTCCTTGCGCTCTCCTTTCCGCGAGACTGCGAAGTATTAACAAAGATCAGTGCCATTGAAGTACTTCCATTATGAGAGATCGGCATCCTTGAGCTCCAGAGAGAAAAGAAAGAATATTCAGAGCAGAATATAGGAAGATCCTCGGAGAATACATGCAGAAGGAAATCGTACGTTGGAAAAGGGGGCGTTTAACGACGACTTGTAAAAACACAGTGAGTTTATACCCGCAATAAGTTCCTCGATTTACAACCGCCATAAACCGCGGGAGGTGAGTTCCTTAATCCGGCGCTTTAACGATGGACGTTTAGGGCCGATAAGCGTACAAGTCGATCCAATATTAGCAGCAGCGGCGCGAGCAAGGTCGAAAAAACGTGGCGCGCGCCGCCATTTTGGCCGATGAGCATTTGGAATTATAAGCGATGGCCGCGATTTTCAGTCGACTTCGTTCACCGCCTCGGTTTATTGGCCTAATGGTCCGACGCACAGGGTCGACAAGGGTCTTGGCCTGGCGCGCATCTAAATGGACTTCTCTTCGCGAATCTGAAACCACTGCTCGACATCTCTGCCGTCTCGAGTGGAAATTGGCGTAGCGTTGTCGCGCTTTGCGTGTAATACACGTTCAATTAGGACCGCCATTAGCGCAGTGAAGACACTTGAATATGAAAGAGGGACGATTTATTGATGAGAACCGATGGTGAAGGAGGAATGGGGATGTACGATGTAAGGAAATGCAAGATAATAATGTGCCAATGTAAAATCGATGCAGATGCTCTATGATGAGTATATGTACTGTACGCTTCCCTCGTTGCTCCTATATAATCACTGTCCTATACTATTTTTATATCAAGATATGAAATCAAGAAGACTATGCAAGATAGCTGAAAAGTTCTGCTTCTCGATTTAGCAGTGGAGAAAAAAAATATAACGATGGTGCCGAATGTTGGAGCACGTATTGCAAGCAACGCGTTTATGTTTTTTTTTTTGTATCTAAAACAGTTCTTTAAACGAGATATGGTTTGGGATATTGTTGCGCGTTGAACTTCGGTTAAGTCACGTTGCGTGGCTACGTGCCTGCGTTGCGTATCTAGGAAAGAGGACATCGGCTTTAAATAACGTTGTCGAACTAGAGCGCAGAATTGTTGATCGCAAGTCGCAATGCCGATGTTGTAGGACAGAAGTCGAGAAACGAAGATGTATAAATAGATCATAATATAAGTAACTAAGACAATAAGGCGCATTCATCGAGCGGATTATACGTGGAAATTGAACAAATCGTTGCTATTGACGAGCCTGTTTGTCTTGTATTATTTTTTTTTTCTTTTAAATTCATTTTTCGGCACCGACTGCTAAGGTCATTTGGCCTTATTATTTTTTTGTTTTCAATTTTGATTAACAAATAAATTATTTTATAATTTATTTCATATCTAAAAGATATAAAAATCTATAACAGTGCACTATATTTTCTTCCTTGGAATTACGAAGGTTCTCGAGTGATATTGGATAGAATCTATACTCTATCAATGCGATCAACTCGTTATCGATGTTCCATTAATAACGATCATATCCAAGTAACCTTCGATTTATACCTTTCTAATTAAAAAATATATCTTCATATTAAACAAACAATCGAGTTCAGTGCACTGAAATAAAGTACACCTCCAACAGCACGAGTATAAAATACATTAATATTCTCGAAATATTCCCCTGCCTCTCGCCACGAACTTTCTCCACATTTCAAGTGCACCTAGAGACCCCAAAGAGGATACACATAAATCCATAAACGAGTTGCGATCGATCTTCTGCAAAGACAACCGTTCAGTCCGACAAGTGACCTTTCCTTGCTCACCTTCGATCATCGGAAGAATCATGACCCTTTTTTTTCCACGTTTTTCGAAGCCATCCCCTGCCAAAACGCGCCATGACTCTTGCGCCAGGCTCGCGTTTCCTTTTCATCCCTCTTGGAGCATAAAATTACAGAGGAGGCAGGACTCGGGTACGGTCAGGGCGCGGAAACGTGAAAGGAACTTCGGTTATAGGGGCTTAACGCGTAATACGATCGGCCAAGCGTCGGATGACAATACCCTTTCCCTGTGTACGGCGGTTATTGCGGCGTTAGCAACGAGGAGACGTTTTCCAGCCGAGCACCGTGGCCTGATGCATATTCATGCCCGTTAGATATTCCGATTGGCAATGGCTACACTGACTGTCCATCCAAACAGTGCTGATCAGCGCTTCAGATCTAATCGCCCAAGGATACGCCGGTCGCTCGTAGATTTTAGCCCCTCATCCCTGCTAAGAGTGGCTGGACGAGATAATCGTACGTGGATATCTCACGAAACTCCCTCTGATTTATATACGTATGGGGTTAGCAAGAGGATCATTCGGGTTTTATGGCGTATAATCAAGCTCATGCTTTTGTACAAAGAATAAAGTTTAATGAACAATGCATTATGCATTTTGTTCGATGACTTTACGCGTTTTTTCTCGAAACTCTATAATTCCGGGCTCATGAATTTTCAGAGGTTTTCTTTTTAAAAATCGCTACGCTATATATGTTTGTGAAACGTCGAATAGTTTCTTTCCAGCGTCTAGGTGGAAAATATTTTGGAGCATACGTATAGTCGAACTTTTGAATTTTTATCAAAAACTATATACACGTTATTTCTACTGTTTCTTTTGTATAATAGCTTAGGATAAGAAAGGTATAATACATATCAATACTCTCTAATTCTATAAAGCGAGAATCTGATATCGAGGAACGAAGACAAAAATAGAAGAACGGTCGCCATTGCACTAATGATTATTCTTACGAGAAGGCATCGAAGCGAGTCTCAAGTTCCCCTTAAATAATACATTTCCATAAACCTCAACTCCCAGCGTCTCTGCCCCTAAATTCCCAGAATGCAACATCCCAATCACGATTCCCTCCCATAAATGCCTATGGGTTCCATTTACAAGCCGCCCAACGCTAATGATCCTCCCCTCCACGAGCTTCACAACAAACTAAAAAGCAAAAGCAGCTCCTTTTGGCGGATTTACTGACGAAATATACGCAAAAGCCCACTTTCATTGTCGCCATATCCAAATTTCCTCCGCTGCTTTGTCACGACGCGTCCAAAGCCCTTCGACTCAAACGAATCCGGAGCTAATGACACCCCCCCCCTGCCATGATTGGAAGAACAAACGCCCCAAGGTGGGGGGCACAAAGTCGAACGCAAGAGTCGAGTCGAGGCGCGACTCTCGCTTTTCTCGTTGGCAAACATTTTTCGCGCGATGCTTAGACCATAATTTCCTTTATGTCCGGCATCACGATTCGCGGGAAAGTTACTTTAAGCGAGTCTCACGCTAATGACCGGGCCGTTATCGGGGCCGAAGTAAACCAAAGCGAGGTTGGAGTTGGAGCGGTTCTGGGAGGTACTTGGTGGGGGGGGGGCAGGGGGGGGGAGAAGGGGGAGGAGCTCGATACAGGAGGATGGGCGGCCACGAAATACGAGAAGTTCCTTTGGCTGGCGGCTTTTCCTCCCCGTATTAATGGCCATTTGCTGGCGACGACGCGTTTACCCGATATTTTACCAGCGGCACGCTGACCAGCCTCGCGCAATGGACAAGTTTAACGGCGCAGGTTTCCCCCAAAGCTGCGAACACCGGCCGCTTTCGGTTTTATCTTCCGAGCCTCGAGCTATGGCGCGGAGGATTGTTCGATGGCTCGGACTGGCTCGATCGGCTTTCTCGCGATGCCCTCGATATCGATTATTGAAAGGCGTATTTTATCAGACACTCGAAAGAAAATCGATAATGAAGAGGGGAATTGACAGAGGTCACTTTTAAAACTATTGGTATTTTAGAACAGCAATAGGAACACCGCGCTGACTTTCACACGAAGCAAGGTTATACGTATGATTATTCGATTAAGGAAACGTTGATCAAATCAACGAAATATCCGAGATACGAAAAATTAAGGACGACAGGCTTGAGTATGAAAATGATCACGATCAAAATTCCTCGCTGTTACGATAATACACGAGGCAATACATCCTTTTTTCACACGAAGACACTTCGTACGTCGCGATTGATCTGCGGGAAAAATCAACGACCCTCGACTCGCGAATCGCTTTAAACTACTAATGTCGCATTATTCGCGCGTGGATAGGTTCATGAAAACTTGCAAAAAGGTTGGAAATTTTCTCCCGCCCTTTCGATCCAATAACGACACGCGCACTCGGGAGTGCTGTCGCGAAATAATCCCCGACGAAGCGCCAATTGGAGTATCTCGAACTCTAAAACCATTACCACGAGCAGGAAGCTTGTTAGGTGTTAGCAATTAACCCGCGAGAAAGTCGGGGAGGATTCGACCGCGCGACCCACGAAGCGGGATGAAATATTCATTTCGCAATACCGGTTGGCCCGCATTAGGACAGTGTGAATTGCGCATAAATATTTTCCGTTAATTTCGTAAATCAAGCCGCAGTCCGCGCTGATAACGCGCCATCAAGCCCATTGGGAGAGGCCGGCGCATGATTAACATTGGGTTTACGTAGCGGCTTGTTTTGACCCATTTCGAGCGTCGCAAGGAAAATCCGCAGAAACTCTTTCATAAACTCGATGAGAATACTTCAATGGACTGTGAAAGCTCGATGTCGATTCATGAATCCTTCGAACCATTTGTAAAGGCAAACTTAAACCAAAGATATCGCTAACGAGCACCGAAGTTTGTAGAATCGAAGGAAGGGAAAAACAAATGTATCCTAGAAGCGAAGAGATGTTACATTAAGACTGCAGTTTGGATTTGATGCTATTCTTTTTTTTAACATGAAAGCGGGATTTATCCCGCGACTTGCAGGAGTATTTTTTAGTAATACAGATTTTAGATAAACATGTGATATCGAATAGTTTGATGTACATATTGACAGTGCGTTACTTATAATTAAAGGAGGCTGTTTTCGGATGGAGATCGATATTCGTATTCGTATATCAGAAACATTGGTGAACCCGGTGTTAAGTGTAAATTTCAAAACGCCAGGTGTCTTGGTTATTTTAATTTTTTCCCGGTCCTTAGGAAGTTTTCACTTCGAAAATAACTAGTCGAGGGAGGAAGGACGGAATTGGTTAGGGCGCGGAGAAAGTCGGGCCAAAGTTCGCGGTGGGTTAATTCTTTTCCTTCTATCCCCTTTTGCCCTTTTTCGAAACTTTGACCAGCCACTTTTCACTGAGACATTCTCCATAAGCGATATTCCTAGCGCGTCTCTATTCTCCTCTTTTGTTTTTTCCAACGATGATCGACCGCAAGGTCGATGAACTCACTCGAGAGGAAGGATGTCAATGGAGAAGAATTCCTTTTATCTGATACAATAAAAATTTGAAGTAAAATTAGAATTTATTTAAATTAAAATTAAAATTAGCGCCGCAGCGAAAGAGAGTTTTTCCATGTAATTCGTCATAATGGAGACTTCGATACGATGGTTTCTCTTTGCATAAGACTTTCTTCAAATCGATCACGACTTTTTTTCTATCAATTTTAACAATAGAGTTCGGGATAAAAATCCAAAATTCGTATCATGATTTCATATTCCGTTTAAATTACCTTCTTAATCCGTGCACGTGAATAAATCGAGGATCTCCGATAATTGCTTCAGAATTCTTGAGATGCCGATAAATATGTCATATGGAAATTATGCGGGAGTTCGTTTAAGCAACGATCCTCGAATTCGTTTATTCTAGGAGCCATCGTTTAAGATGGATTATAAATCGGCCTCGAGCACCAGGTACAGGTTATTGCAATATAAAATTTTAAAGGCCACCAGACGGATTTAATGGTTTACCCGATCTCAATATCGCGGCCCAAAAATATATAGCTGTGCACGCCGCTGTTCAATATGCATTCTGACCCACTTGAAACTTTGATATTACCTTGAAAAATCCAAAGATACCGACAAATCTGGATCCCGAGGATGCTGATCTCGATATCTCAATGCGCTGCTTATTTCTGCAACGTTCTTCAAGCTTCCAGAAGGTCTTTGTCATTTTGAATCGCGATATTTTCTTTTTTTTTTTTTTTTCATGCGATATTCCTTTCTCGCGGAGTTGTTTATCGAGAGATACGAATATCTGTCGGCAAATCGGGGGTGTAATACGTCGCTGATCGTAACGAGAAACCGTTGTGGACGGATGGAATTACTCTTGGTTAAGCATAACTCTGATACCGAAGCCCGTATAAAAGCGCTCCACGGCCGATGCCAGCGCTGGTCTGCGTTTTAAAGCGTCGAGATTGCGCTTTATTTGCTTCCTTAACGAGAACTAATAGCACCTCGGAGGGCGACACTTTGCTGTTATTTATCCGACGTTAGTTCCAATAACGCGAGAGATCGAGAGATAACTCGTGGAGAAATAGTGGAGTAGTTTCGTGTAAAGTACGTGGTATTAAAACTAGAACTACCAAGCCAGTCGAAACGAGTGGTCAGTCGTTTCTTTGAAAAATCGTAGTGCTTTAGAAGAATGAATTTTTTTTTGAGATTTTCCATGATTTCCATGTAATCTTAAGATCATGATATTGATTTACCGAAATCCCTTTTTACTCTGCCCTTTTTTTTTAAAATATATGTGGCGTTCTAAATATGCTCAGAAAGTGGCTGGTAGTTTTACTGTTAAAAATGAGGAAACGAGTCGGTTGTTTTTCATGTAGACAATGTTCGATGTCTAAGATTACAGTAACAATAAAGTCTAAGTAACAAATAAGTCCAAGATTTATAGTAACAATAAAGCAGAAAAAATCTTACTTCGATTTTTTTCTCATGTTAGTTGAATGTTAAGACGAAAGTAGTACTCGCGAATTTTTCCGAGTTCAGGAGAAAAGTACAAGGTACGACATTATCAGGAAGATTTTCAAGCGGGCTTTTTGGAAAAATGTTTTCCTCGCGAGTGACAGGGTATTAGGTTGCGTTTTTCGTCTTTTTCGTGTTTTTAGAAACGACCTTATCAAACTTTTTAAATGCTCCCGAGGAAAATTCGAGAGGTTGTAAGGAGTTGATAGGTGGTCCTTCTTCGGGGAAGGAGAGAGATTCAAAAATCTTATTGGCGCGCTTTTGTGCCTCTACTTCGGCAGGGACTTTAGGGCCTTTAACGGGATAGCGAATTGAAAATTATATTGGCATGGCTTTGTACTGTTCCTACAACAGGGTAAATTGCACGAGGGGAAATTGAAAATTACATTGGCTTTATACGTTTTTGCCATTGTAGTTTCGTGCGCGGTAGAAAATCAAGGGCGCGCGTTACCTTTGTACTTTTACCGTGTCTTTGTCTTTTCTCACACGACCAAAAGCAAAGAGGTGTATCGATTAGTCTTTATTTATTTACAGGCTGCAAAGAATCGAAAAACCATCTTAGCGTATTTCAGTATCCTTGGTTTAATAGTATCTATTATACGGAATGAAAATCGTAAAAACATATCGACTTGCATATTGACTTTTTCGATTTGCCCGCATCAAAAATCGAGGAGCAATATCAGCGTACATTCATACATTTTCTTTGTCATCTTATGCGCGCTGAAAATCAAAGGATAATACGAGTCTCCTTTAACGGTACTTTTGTCACCTTATACGTGGCAAAAGTGACAAAACCATATCAGCGTAACTTTAAAGCTCGGCTTCAAGGGTGTCTTTTTCAATTCACGCGTGGCAAAAATCGATGGACCATATCGAAATATCTTTCCACGTTAGCTTCGATGGTACATGTATGTTCTCGTACGCAACGTAAATTGGAGAAGGTTGTTCATAATCCATCTGAATATTAGGTTCTAAGCCAAATGATTAGTGATCGGTGTCGAAAATGAATTAATACTAAAACCACCTACGACTTTCTAGACATATTCTAAACACCAGATATATCTTGAAAAAAACAATGTTCTTTAATAAAATAAAAAATTTTAAAGAAAATAAAAAATTTTTAAAAACGAGGATGGACAAACAATATTAGATTAACATAACGATCTATATATAGTATAAAAGTCATGCAAAATCTGAGAAAACGCATCGTGCATTTCGAGCAATTCGGTAATCCTTAGAAAAAAGCAAGAAACCGAAGAAGAAGTTCAAGAATCAGTGCAACTTTGCTCCTTTTTCTTATAAATTTAACAAGCGTCGACCTCTAAGATCATTAGATCAAAACCTCAAGATCAAGAACGACCTTAAGACCAAGAACTGTGCTTCCACCCGAACTCCAAAATTCGATTCCTTATCCTTAAAACCTATTTACACATTTATAACTTAAAGCACTATCCATCGTTAACCACTACTTCCTCCCATCCTTCCAGCTGCCTAAGTTAATCAGTCCCACCTTAAAAAAAAACTTCAGGCCTAAAACCAAGCGTATGAAAAAAGACGGAAGCGAAGTTGCACAGCTAATATCTCCACTCGAATATAAATTAAACAATGCCACCTTAAAAAAACCACGACTCGGGCCCAAAAGCAAGCGCACGAAAAAAGACGGAAGCGAGATCCCACAGCTAATATCTCCACTCGAATATAAGTTAAACAATGCCACCTTAAAAAAACCACGACTCGGGCCCAAAAGCAAGCGCACGAAAAAAGACGGAAGCGAGATCCCACAGCTAATATCCCCACTCGAATAACCCGAGTCGCGGGAGAAGCGAGGAAAATCCGATCTTACGGTTCTCCGCGTAACGAAGCCGCGAGATGGTCAGGTGTCCTCGGGTTGGGCACCGCTGGTATGCATTACCGCGCTGAAAGTGGGTAAGGAGGATTTCGGTCGGACACGAGCCACGGCTGACCCCGCTTTGCTTTTACCACTGGCACACACAGGCCACCGCAGAGTCCGCAGAGCACTCCTCTCGTCTCCACGGGACAAAGTGACTATATTCATACGGGCGCGCCGTGTCAAACGCGCTGTAAACGCGGGGTTTACTTTGGAATCTCTCCGCGGCGCTTTGGTTTTCCAACGACTTCTCGGTCGTGCATAAATTTCCCTCCTCCCTCCCCCTCCCCCCTGGCCGCCAACAGGGCGAAATTTCGGTGCGCTCTGAGCCATGTAAAGGCACCGCATGGAAGGGGGCGCTGAAGGCCCACGGGACGAAACCGTATTCGCGGATGTCCGCATGTAGATGAAGGTGGTTTAACTCTCTATAACGCACGACGACGACTTTTGAGCGGGATTTCGTGTAATCGCTCCGCCCGGCTTTGGGTATTGGTCGCTGGGAGGTGAATGGAGCCTCCTGGACCGAGGAAGCGTCTCAGGATTTTGCGATGCGCTTTTTTTTATATGTAACTTTAATGGTAAATGAACCAATTCCCACAGCACCCTATCGTAAAATACTAAATAAAAGTGACACGTAAAAAAAAGCGCATCGCAAAATCCTCTCTAACTCGCTAGCTTGTTTTTGGATATATTTATGTATATCATGTATATCGTTATAGAAAAGGGGTATTGAGAGGTCGATAGATCGATGGAATGGTTTATACTCTATGGTAGAATCATGGAAAATCTCGATAAATGCTCTTCTAGGAAGTGCAAGGATTCTTGTAAGGAACCACCGAAAGTTCATTTTATCTATCGATCAGTCTGAGTAAAAAGGATTTGAAGCGATACATCGATTAATAATGAGTTCGACACTGTATAAACGACTGTTGGACGCTCATGAATTTTCGAAGCTTGTCGCTGAGTCTCCACGCACGGCTCTCTATGCGAGACTCTTATCGAGTCTTCATCTCTGATTGCCTCCGGGCCACCAAACACTCCACACGCTTTGGACACCCTACAAGCTCAAACCACGCGCATTCCTATGTGGTCACGTGACATCCACATCCGAGACTTGAGGATAAACCTTCCACGCTCGCATTCTTACGATGCACGTCTCTTAAATCGCAAGAAACTCATTTTATCTCGTTCTCAATGTTCTCAGAATATTAACAGAACGATATTACGCGAGGTGATGGAATAATGGTGCGCTTCCAAGAAGAATCCGGGATTGTGGAGGGGTCGGGGGAGAATTTCTATCTACATTAATCTTCGCGATTTCCGCGAAATATTCGTTGTTCTTAATCTGCTAATCGGGGCGAGCGTTAATTCGAATGAATAATTCGGGCTAATGCCTTCACAATGGATGAGTCTGAATTGCGTTTGCGTACGTACGCGAATGTGTGCGGTCGGCTAACCGTGGCGCTTCTCTCGCTTCGAAAGCTAAAGGATCTATGTCCGTACTTGCGCGCTACTTCCGCACTCCGGGGACTTGCCGGCCGCACGGAAGTTTCGCGGCGTAGCCTGGAAATTTTGGCGAGTCGTAAAGGGGAGTCGTGGCGGATTTCTCGATGAAAGCAAATACTGGGACGAAAGTCAGGAGAGCGTGTCCGCGATTGTGCGCGCACTGGCTTCCGTAAGCTTTGGGACACCTAGGAAATTCGAGTAAATAACCTGTTAACGCTATATCGAACAACTTCGCGAACGTTATAGGAAATTCGTCGATATTACTGGCTGGATAAATATAGTCCGTTGAGTTTGATGGCAGCGTATTATTCGCGAAATAGCATGATAGATAAATTGAGAGGAAATGTTTAATATAAAGTATGAAGAATTGAAGCTATCATTCGCAAGCATCGAATGATCGAAGAGTCTTAGAAGATAGTATACGCAGAAGCACATGGGTAAATGATTTTTAGAATTATTTTTTTTTTGGATTATACGAATATTTCTCTCTTACATAGGAATTTTATAATAATTAACTCTTTGCACTCGAGGTCTCCGGAGCGGAGCCATTTACCATTTATCCTCGAACTCGAGGGCTCCGCTATGGAGACGATGTAAATCGTTTTCAGTTCATGATACAAGGACAAAGACGAATCGTAATATTGATCGTGTATATTATATTCCTCTTCTGCTGATAAAAAACACTCGCGGCTCTTTTAAACTTTTCTTTTTTAATGCGCGTATCGTTTACTTATAAGCGAATATGATCTTGTCACTGAAATTGCTTCGAGTTGCTGGTAATATGCATTAAAAAAAAAAAACATCGAGTGCAAAGGGTTAAAGGAAGGGTTTCACGACATGTCGGTAAAGGAGATTTCTTTTTTATTAAAAAAAATTTGTTTTAAATTCATTTTTTCGGCACCGACTGCTAAGGTCATTTGTCCTAGGACCTACTGTTTAACATGGCTTCCAAACAACCAGAGGAGATTTTTATATCCTTCGATATTCTCGAGATTATTTTTCCACCTCCCCATGGCGAATTTGACTTGATACTTTCTGAATGGATGCAATCGTTAACAACCCCCGAGCGCATGTATAATTTGAGCCTGGCCAGGCCGGCACTCTCCTCGTTTCTATGGCGTACAAAGAACCGCATTTACTTCCATGCGCTCGCTCAGCCTTTCGGCGACTTTCCCTGATGTATACAAATTTTGCGCTATACTTCACGTCGCACGCGTATCATCCTGCAGATTCTAAATATCCTCTTTCAATTTTGAAACTTGAAATGGACGATCGCCTTTTCCAATCGACATTCGTGATACTGAACACCTCCGATTGCACTATGCTTTTAATGCAGGGCTCAATTCGAAGGAGCGAGAAGGAGGAATGGGGAGAAGGAGCAACGCAAGGGGGACTGTATGGAAAAGTCCCGTCTCTCTGTCCTTTGTCTCGCATTTGCGATACTGTGCATCAATGCCTGCTTTGTGTTACAAAGTCGGACCAGCCAAAGAAGACGCTGAGAAAGAGACGGCACTTTTACGAATTGCAATCTGGAAATTGAGACGGGGATTCTGCACGGAGAGAAATTTCATCGTGTTTTAGGCCTTTTGGCGACGTTCGATGCGCCTTGTACGGAAGCGACAAAGCAGGATCGGTTCAAGAAAGCCGTGCAAAAATGTCCTGGACGCAACGTCAAAGGGTTTTTGCGTTTGTACTTGATACACCGTGCTGGATATACACTTTTGTAAAAGACTCACAGCGTCTACTACAATTTTATGAGAGCCTGAAGAAGGGACTGGAATCCCTCGTGGATTTTATGCTTTTGCACAATTCGTAAGACGTATACAAATGTGTTTAGTAATTGATTTGAAACCTTATAAGCTGTTGTAGAACTGTTTTTTCTTTTTTGTAGCGGTGAAATTATGTTTCTTGAGTAATCCACGTTGTGTCATTAAAGTCTTTCAAAATTAACAAGTATTCTGAAACTTTTGGGCGCCTTGGTATTAATTTCTGGACTCAGGATGTCTACTTGAAAAAATAAAAAATCTCCCAAAGTGTTTAAACTTTTGTGCTTAGTGCTTCAGATTTTGGCACTAAAACGTAACGGCAAGAATTACACCACGTTTGGCTGGAAAAGAGCGTTTTATATAATTATTCTGAATGAATCGTCGTCTGGCGGAGATTCAATTATTGATTCAATGCTTGATATAGGGTACATATGGGCAACCTCCAATCATCTACTTCCTTTGACTCGAATCTCATTCGTTCACCGCTGAAAACCTGGGAAATTCAATATGATTATCCTTGAGCAATACCAAAATCAATATCGATAATCTCGCAGTTCAAATACAAAGCTAATCTTCGCGCTAAAGCTTTATGTTCGCCATATTATAATATTCTTCTTATTAATTACATTTTTTATATAATTACATTATAAATAAACGAAATATACAGTAGCAACCTCCTTTAATTCGTATAACATCAATTTATTAGGTGTGGACTCTGTTTTCGCTGGTTTTTTTTCGAAACTCGAGGCTTCATCAAAAAACTGATTACACATTGACGATTCAAAATATCCTTCATCGTTGTCCACCACTTTCTCTCATATTTTCGTCAGCGTACGAATCCCAGTTTCAAAAAAACCAGTACTTCCCGCGAAAAAGCAATCTATAGGGAAAATGGCGGAAGCAAAGTTGCACGGCTAATACTTTACTCGATAACCTAATCCGAGCTTTGACCAAACTTGGAAATGTTGCCCGTGCCTGATATAGGGGGTTAAAATATAGAGCGGATGTGGAACCCCCCCCTCCACCCCTCTTCTCGAGCTCGACGAGCCGCCCTTATCGGCCTCTGATCGGTCATGCCTGAAATCGAGGCAAGATACGGAGTCATGAAACGTTTGCTCAGCCGTCACAAATGTTCTCCATTCGAAACTGAATATGTAACGATACCCTAGGCGGCGAATATTTGGCAGGCTGTCAAGGCTTTGCGCCCGGAAGCAGAGAGCGGCAACGAATTCGGCTGGCGGATAAGCTCCTTGTTTTTTCCAGGAGGAATAAAAGCCGACGCGCGATAGGTCGAGGGCCCGGGGGGGCGTGGCGTAGCGCCGTCGATCGAGAGCTTATCTCGTGGCTGGAAGATCCTAAATTCAAATCGCCCGCGTCTTCCACGTCTCGGCATAGCGCGGTGACGCTGTGTTAAATATGTCGAAATCTTCCTTTATCTCGAAGAAAAATTGCTGCTGCCGTACTGTAGCTTCTGTCAAACGCGATATCAGCCTGTCAAGGCGATAGTGCGAGGTTCGAATGGGACGGAGTCTGATTTGTGCTATGAATTGTTTCATCGTATATACTATTGGGTTGTTCGGAAAGTAATTTCGTTTTTTCCCGTCAGAGGACTTAATTACGTTTTTTCGAAACCAACTTCACACTTAAGCCGCATAACCATTATATGTCTTGAGAGCTG